>CAWVNZ010000763.1:0-40628 GCA_963930735.1 Dioctria linearis
GAAAAATTATTCAAAAAATAATTTTATACTGTCGCAAATTTTAATTACGCCAGGGATTGCCTGTTCTATAGTAAATTATTCAAAAATAATTTTATACTGTCGCAAATTTTAATTACGCCAGGGATTGCCTTTTCTATAGTAAATTATTCAAAAAATAATTGTTTAGTGTCGCAAATTTTAATTACGCCAGGGATTGCCTTTTCTATAGTAAATTATTCAAAAATTCATTTTATACTGTCGCAAATTTTAATTACGCCAGGGATTGCCTTTTCTATAGTAAATTATTCAAAAATTCATTTTTACTGTCTCAAATTTTAATTACGCCAGGGGATTGCCTTTTCTATAGTAAATTTTTGCAAAAAATAATTTTTTACTGTCGCATATTTTAATTACGCCAGGGATTGCCTTTTCTATAGTAAATTTTGCAAAAAATAATTGTTTAGTGTCGCAAATTTTAATTACGCCAGGGATTGCCTTTTCTATAGTCAATTATTCAAAAAATAATTTTTTACTGTCGCAAATTTTAAATAAGCCAGGGGTTGCCTTTTCTATAGTAAATTTTGCAAAAAATAATTTTTTCTGTCGCAAATTTTAAACACGCCAGGGATTGCCTTTTCTATAGTAAATTTTGCAAAAAATAATTTTTTCTGTCGCAAATTTTAATTACGCCAGAGATTGCCTTTTCTATAGTAAATTATTCAAAAATTCATTTTTACTGTCTCAAATTTTAATTACGCCAGGGATTGCCTTTTTCTATAGTAAATTATTCAAAAATTCATTTTTTTCTGTCTCAAATTTTAATTACGCCAGGGATTGCCTTTTCTATAGTAAATTTTGCAAAAAAATAATTGTTTAGTGTCGCAAATTTTAATTACGCCAGGGATTGCCTTTTCTATAGTAAATTATCAAAAAATATTTTTTTTCTGTCACAAATTTTAATTTCGCCAGGGATTGCCTTTTCTATAGTAAATTTTGCAAAAAATAATTTTATACTGTCGCAAATTTTAATTACGCCAGGATTGCCTTTTCTATAGTAAAATTATTCAAAAATTCATTTTTTACTATCTCAAATTTTAATTACGCCAGGGATTTCCCTTTTCTATAGTAAATTATTCAAAAAATAATTTTATACTGTCGCAAATTTTAATTACGCCAGGGATTGCCTTTTCTATAGT
The DNA here is from genome assembly GCA_963930735.1 of Dioctria linearis. Classification (NCBI taxonomy): domain Eukaryota; kingdom Metazoa; phylum Arthropoda; class Insecta; order Diptera; family Asilidae; genus Dioctria; species Dioctria linearis. The sequence goes on from CAWVNZ010000763.1 coordinate 1,176, forward strand.
AAATTATTCAAAAATTAATTTTTTTCTGTCGCAAATTTTAATTACGCCAGGGATTGCCTTTTCCTATAGTAAGTTATTCAAAAAATAATTTTTTCTGTCACAAATTTTAATTACGCCAGGGATTACCTTTCCTATAGTAAATTTTGCAAAAAATAATTTTTACTGTCGCAAATTTTAATTACGCCAGGGATTGCCTTTTCTATAGTAAATTTTGCAAAAAATAATTTTTTCTGTCGCAAATTTTAATTACGCCAGGGATTGCCTTTTCTATAGTAAATTTTGCAAAAAATAATTTTTTCTGTCACAAATTTTAATTACGCCAGGGATTGCCTTTTTCTATAGTAAATTTTTCAAAAAATAATTTTATACTGTCGCAAATTTTAAATACGCCAGGGATTGCCTTTTCTATAGTAAATTTTGCAAAAAATAATTTTTTCTGTCACAAATTTCAATTACGCCAAGGATTGCCTTTTCTATAGTCAATTATTCAAAAATTAATTTTTTTCTGTCGCAAATTTTAATTACGCCAGGGATTGCCTTTTCTATAGTAAATTATTCAAAAAATAATTTTATACTGTCGCAAATTTTAACTACGCCAGGGATTGCCTTTTCTATAGTAAATTTTGCAAAAAAATAATTTTTTACTGTCGCAAATTTTAATTACGCCAGGGATTGCCTTTTCTATAGTAAATTATTCAAAAAATAATTTTTTACTGTCGCAAATTTTAATTACACCAGGGATTGCCTTTTCTATAGTAAATTATTCAAAAATTCATTTTATACTGTCGCAAATTTTAATTACGCCAGGGATTGCCTTTTCTATAGTAAATTATTCAAAAAATAATTTTTTTACTGTCTCAAATTTTAATTACGCCAGGGATTGCCTTTTCTATAGTAAATTATTCAAAAAATAATTGTTTAGTGTCGCAAATTTTAATTACGCCAGGGATTGCCTTTTCTATAGAAAATTATTCAAAAAAATAATTTTATACTGTCGCAAATTTTAATTACGCCAGGGATTGCCTGTTCTATAGTAAATTATTCAAAAAATAATTTTATACTGTCGCAAATTTTAATTACGCCAGGGATTGCCTTTTCTATAGTAAATTATTCAAAAATTCATTTTATACTGTCGCAAATTTTAATTACGCCAGGGATTGCCTTTTCTATAGTAAATTATTCAAAGTTCATTTTTTACTGTCTCAAATTTTAATTACGCCAGGGATTGCCTTTTCTATAGTAAATTTTGCAAAAAATAATTTTTTCTGTCGCAAATTTTATATACGCCAGGGATTGCCTTTTCTATAGTAAATTTTGCAAAAAATAATTTTTTTCTGTCGCAAATTTTAATTACGCCAGGGATTGCCTTTTCTATAGTAAATTATTCAAAAATTCATTTTTTACTGTCTCAAATTTTAATTACGCCAGGGATTGCCTTTTCTATAGTAAATTATCCAAAAATTCATTTTTTACTGTCTCAAATTTTAATTACGCCAGGGATTGCCTTTTCTATAGTAAATTTTGCAAAAAATAATTTTTTACTTTCGCAAATTTTAATTACGCCAGGGATTGCCTTTTCTATAGTAAATTTTGCAAAAAATAATTGTTTAGTGTCGCAAATTTTAATTACGCAGGGATTGCCTTTTCTATAGTCAATTATTCAAAAAATAATTTTTTACTGTCGCAAATTTTAAATACGCCAGGGATTGCCTTTTCTATAGTAAATTTTGCAAAAAATAATTTTTTCTGTCGCAAATTTTAAACACGCCAGGGATTGCCTTTTCTATAGTAAATTTTGCAAAAAATAATTTTTTCTGTCGCAAACTTTAATTACGCCAGAGATTGCCTTTTCTATAGTAAATTATTCAAAAATTCATTTTTTACTGTCTCAAATTTTAATTACGCCAGGGATTGCCTTTTCTATACTAAATTATTCAAAAATTCATTTTTTTTCTGTCTCAAATTTTAATTACGCCAGGGATTGCCTTTTCTATAGTAAATTTTGCAAAAAATAATTGTTTAGTGTTGCAAATTTTAATTACGCCAGGGATTGCCTTTTCTATAGTAAATTTATTCAAAAAATAATTTTTTCTGTCACAAATTTTAATTACGCCAGGGATTGCCTTTTCTATAGTAAATTTTGCAAAAAAATAATTTTTTACTGTCGCAAATTTTAATTACGCCAGGGATTGCCTTTTCTATAGAAAATTATTCAAAAATTAATTTTTTACTATCTCAAATTTTAATTACGCCAGGGATTTCCTTTTCTATAGTAAATTATTCAAAAAATTAATTTTATACTGTCGCAAATTTTTAATTACGCCAGGGATTGCCTTTTCTATAGTAAATTTTGCAAAAAATAATTTTTTACTGTCGCAAATTTTAATTACGGCCAGGGATTGCCTTTTTCTATAGTAAATTATTCAAAAATTCATTTTTTACTATCTCAAATTTTAATTACGCCAGGGATTTCCTTTTCTATAGTAAATTATTCAAAAAATAATTTTATACTGTCGCAAATTTTAAATTACGCCAGGGATTGCCTTTTTCTATAGTAAATTATTCAAAAATTAATTTTTTTCTGTCGCAAATTTTAATTACGCCAGGGATTGCCCTTTTTCTATAGTAAGTTATTCAAAAATAATTTTTTTCTGTCACAAATTTTAATTACGCCAGGGATTACCTTTTCTATAGTAAATTTTGCAAAAAATAATTTTTTACTGTCGCAAATTTTAATTACGCCAGGGATTGCCTTTTCTATAGTAAATTTTGCAAAAAATAATTTTTTCTGTCGCAAATTTTAATTACGCCAGGGATTGCCTTTTCTATAGTAAATTTTGCAAAAAATAATTTTTTCTGTCACAAATTTTAATTACGCCAGGGATTGCCTTTTCTATAGTAAATTATTCAAAAATTCATTTTTTCTGTCACAAATTTTAATTACGCCAGGGATTACCTTTTCTATAGTAAATTATTCAAAAATTAATTTTTTTCTGTCGCAAATTTTAATTACGCCAGGGATTGCCTTTTCTATAGTAAATTATTCAAAAATTAATTTTAATACTGTCGCAAATTTTAATTACGCCAGGGATTGCCTTTTCTATAGTAAATTATTCAAAAAATAATTTTTTACTGTCGCAAATTATAATTACGCCAGGGGATTGCCTTTTCTATAGTAAATTATTCAAAAATTCATTTTTTACTGTCTCAAATTTTAATTACGCCAGGGATTGCCTTTTCTATAGTAAATTTTGCAAAAAATATTTTTTTTCTGTCGCAAATTTTAATTGCGCCAGGGATTGCCTTTTCTATAGTAAAATTATTCAAAAATTCATTTTTTACTGTCTCAAATTTTAATTACGCCAGGGATTGCCTTTTCTATAGTAAATTATTCAAAATTCATTTTTTTCTGTCGCAAATTTTAATTACGCCAGGGATTGCCTTTTCTATAGTAAATTATTCAAAAAATAATTTTTTTACTGTCGCAAATTATAATTACGCCAGGTATTGCCTTTTCTATAGTAAATTATTCGAAAAAATAATTTTTTTACCGTCGCAAATTATAATTTACGCCAGGGATTGCCTTTTCTATAGTAAATTATTCAAAAAATAATTTTTTACTGTCGCAAATTATAATTACGCCAGGGATTGCCTTTTCTATAGTAAATTATTCAAAAATTCATTTTTTTACTGTCTCAAATTTTAATTACGCCAGGGAATTGCCTCTTTTCTATAGTAAAATTATTCAAAAAATAATTTTTTCCTGTCGCAAATTATAATTACGCCAGGGATTGCCTTTTCTATAGTAAATTATTCAAAAATTCATTTTTTACTGTCTCAAATTTTAATTACGCTAGGGATTGCCTTTTCTATAGTAAATTATTCAAAAAATAATTTTTTACTGTCGCAAATTTTAATTACGCAGGGATTGCCTTTTCTATAGTAAATTTTGCAAAAAATAATTGTTTAGTGTCGCAAATTTTAATTACGCCAGGGATTGCCTTTCCTATAGTAAATTATTCAAAAAATAATTGTTTATTGTCGCAAATTTTAAATACGCCAGGGGATTGCCTTTTCTATAGTAAATTTTGCAAAAAATAATTTTTTCTGTCGCAAATTTTAAATACGCCAGGGATTGCCTTTTCTATAGTAAATTTTGCAAAAAATAATTTTTTCTGTCGCAAATTTTTAATTACGCCAGGGATTGCCTTTTCTATAGTAAATTATTCAAAAAATAATTTTTTACTGTCGCAAATTTTAATTACGCCAGGGATTGCCTTTTCTATAGTAAATTATTCAAAAAATAATTTTATACTGTCGCAAATTTTAAATACGCCAGGGATTGCCTTTTATATAGTAAATTTTGCAAAAAATAATTTTTTTCTGTCGCAAATTTTAATTACGCCAGGGATTGCCTTTTCTATAGTAAATTTTGCAAAAAATAATTTTTTTCTGTCACAAATTTTAATTACGCGAGGGATTGCCTTTTCTATAGTAAATTATTCAAAAATTCATTTTTGACTGTCTTAAATTTTAGTTACGCCAGGGATTGCCTTTTCTATAGTAAATTATTCAAAAAATTCATTTTTTACTGTCTCAAATTTTAATTACGCCAGGGATTGCCTTTTCTATAGTAAATTATTCAAAAAATAATTTTTTGCTGTCACAAATTTTAATTACGCCAGGGATTGCCTTTTCTATAGTAAATTATTCAAAAATTAATTTTTTTCTGTCGCAAATTTTAATTACGCCAGGGTTTGCCTTTTCTATAGTAAATTATTCAAAAAATAATTTTATACTGTCGCAAATTTTAATTACGCCAGGGATTGGCTTTTCTATAGTAAATTTTGCAAAAACTAATTGTTTAGTGTCGCAAATTTTAATTACGCCAGGGATTGCCTTTTCTATAGTAAATTATTCAAAAAATAATTTTTTACTGTCGCAAATTTTAATTACGCCAGGGATTGCCTTTTCTATAGTAAATTATTCAAAAATTCATTTTTTTACTGTCTCAAATTTTAATTACGCCAGGGATTGCCTTTTCTATAGTAAATTTTGCAAAAAATAATTGTTTAGTGTCGCAAATTTTAATTACGCCAGGGATTGCCTTTTCTATAGTAAATTATTCAAAAAATAATTTTTATACTGTCGCAAATTTTAATTACGCCAGGGATTGCCTTTTCTATAGTAAATTATTCAAAAATTCATTTTTTACTGTCGCAAATTTTAATTACGCCAGGGATTGCCTTTTCTATAGTAAAGTATTCAAAAATTCATTTTTTACTGTCTCAAATTTTAATTACGCCAGGGATTGCCTTTTCTATAGTAAATTTTGCAAAAAATAATTGTTTAGTGTCGCAAATTTTAATTACGCCAGGGATTGCCTTTTCTATAGTAAATTATTCAAAAAATAATTTTTATACTGTCGCAAATTTTAATTACGCCAGGGATTGCCTTTTCTATGGTAAATTATTCAAAAAATAATTTTTTACTGTCGCAAATTTTAATTACGCCAGGGATTGCCTTTTCTATAGTAAATTTTGCAAAAAATAATTGTTTAGTGTCGCAAATTTTAATTACGCCAGGGATTGCCTTTTCTATAGTAAATTTTGCAAAAATTAATTTTTTACTGTCTCAAATTTTAATTACGCCAGGGATTGCCTTTTCTATAGTAAAATTATTCAAAAAATAATTTTATACTGTCGCAAATTTTAATTACGCCAGGTATTGCCTTTTCTATAGTAAATTATTCAAAAAATAATTTTTTACTGTCGCAAATTTTAATTACGCCAGGGATTGCCTTTTCTATAGTAAATTTTGCAAAAAATAATTGTTTAGTGTCGCAAATTTTAATTACGCCAGGTATTGCCTTTTCTATAGTAAATTATTCAAAAATTCATTTTTTACTGTCGCAAATTTTAATTATGCCAGGGATTGCCTTTTCTATACTAAATTATTCAAAAATTCATTTTTTACTGTCTCAAATTTTAATTACGCCAGGGATTGCCTTTTCTATAGTAAATTATTCAAAAATTCATTTTTTACTGTCTCAAATTTTAATTACGCCAGGGAATGCCTTTTCTATAGTAAGTTTTGCAAAAAATAATTGTTTAGTGTCGCAAATTTTAATTACGCCAGGATTGCCTTTTCTATAGTAAATTATTCAAAAAATAATTTTTTCTGTCGCAAATTTTAATTACGCCCAGGGATTGCCTTTTCTATAGTAAATTATTCAAAAATTCATTTTTTACTGTCTCAAATTTTAATTACGCCAGGGATTGCCTTTTCTATAGTAAATTTTGCAAAAAATAATTGTTTAGTGTCGCAAAATTTAATTACGCCAGGGATTGCCTTTTCTATAGTAAATTATTCAAAAAATAATTTTTTCTGTCGCAAATTTTAATTACACCAGGGATTGCCTTTTCTATAGTAAATTATTCAAAAATTCATTTTTTACTGTCTCAAATTTTAATTGCGCCAGGGATTGCTTTTTTTTTTTAGTAAATTTTGCAAAAAATAATTGTTTAGTGTCGCAAATTTTAATTACGCCAGGGATTGCCTTTTCTATAGTAAATTATTCAAAAATTCGTTTTTTACTGTCTCAAATTTTAATTACGCCAGGGATTGCCTTTTCTATAGTAAATTATTCAAAAAATAATTTTTTCTTTCACAAATTTTAATTACGCCAGGGATTGCCTTTTCTATAGTAAATTTTGCAAAAAATAATTTTTTCTGTCTCAAATTTTAATTACGCCAGGGGATCTCCTTTTCTATAGTAAATTATTCAAAAAATAATTTTTTACTGTCTCAAATTTTAATTACGCCAGGCATTGCCTTTTCTATAGTAAATTTTGCAAAAATTAATTTTATACTGTCGCAAATTATAATTACGCCACGGATTGCCTTTTCTATAGTAAATTATTCAAAAATTCATTTTTTTCTGTCGCAAATTTTAATTACGCCAGGGATTGCCTTTTCTATAGTAAATTAATCAAAAATTAATTTTTTACTGTCGCAAATTTTAATTACGCCAGGGATTGCCTTTTCTATAGTAAATTATTCAAAAATTCATTTTTACTGTCTCAAATTTTAATTACGCCAGGGATTGCCTTTTCTATAGTAAATTATTCAAAAAATAATTTTTTCTGTCACAAATTTTAATTACGCCAGGGATTTGCCTTTTCTATAGTAAATTATTCAAAAATTAATTTTTTTTCTGTCGCAAATTTTAATTACGCCAGGGATTGCCTTTTCTATAGTAAATTATTCAAAAATTAATTTTTTTCTGTCGCAAATTTTAATTACGCCAGGGATTGCCTTTTCTATAGTAAATTATTCAAAAATTCATTTTTTACTGTCTCAAATTTTAATTACGCCAGGGATTGCCTTTTCTATATTAAATTATTCAAAAATTCATTTTTTACTGTCTCAAATTTTAATTACGCCAGGGATTGCCTTTTCTATAGTAAATTATTCAAAAATTCATTTTTTACTGTCTCAAATTTTAACTACGCCAGGGATTGCCTTTTCTATAGTAAATTTTGCAAAAAATAATTGTTTAGTGTCGCAAATTTTAATTACGCCAGGGATTGCCTTTTCTATAGTAAATTATTCAAAAAATAATTTTTTCTGTCACAAATTTTAATTACGCCAGGGATTGCCTTTTCTATAGTAAATTATTCAAAAATTCATTTTTTACTGTCTCAAATTTTAATTACGCCAGGGATTGCCTTTCCTATAGTAAATTATTCAAAAAATAATTTTTGCTGTCACAAATTTTAATTACGCCAGGGATTGCCTTTTCTATAGTAAATTATTCAAAAATTAATTTTTTTCTGTCGCAAATTTTAATTACGCCAGGGATTGCCTTTTCTATAGTAAATTTATTCAAAAAATAATTTTATACTGTCGCAAATTTTAATTACGCCAGGGATTGCCTTTTCTATAGTAAATTTTGCAAAAACTAATTGTTTAGTGTCGCAAATTTTAATTACGCCAGGGATTGCCTTTTCTATAGTAAATTATTCAAAAAATAATTTTTTACTGTCGCAAATTTTTAATTACGCCAGGGATTGCCTTTTCTATAGTAAATTATTCAAAAATTCATTTTTTACTGTCTCAAATTTTAATTACGCCAGGGATTGCCTTTTTCTATAGTAAATTTTGCAAAGAATAATTTTTTAGTGTCGCAAATTTTAATTACGCCAGGGATTGCCTTTTCTATAGTAAATTATTCAAAAAATAATTTTAATACTGTCGCAAATTTTAATTACGCCAGGGATTGCCTTTTCTATAGTAAATTATTCAAAAATTCATTTTTTACTGTCGCAAATTTTAATTACGCCAGGGATTGCCTTTTCTATAGTAAAGTATTCAAAAATTCATTTTTTACTGTCTCAAATTTTAATTACGCCAGGGATTGCCTTTTCTATAGTAAATTTTGCAAAAAATAATTGTTTAGTGTCGCAAATTTAATTACGCCAGGGATTACCTTTTCTATAGTAAATTATTCAAAAAATAATTTTATACTGTCGCAAATTTTAATTACGCCAGGGATTGCCTTTTCTATGGTAAATTATTCAAAAAATAATTTTTTACTGTCGCAAATTTTAATTACGCCAGGGATTGCCTTTTCTATAGTAAATTTTGCAAAAAATTATTGTTTAGTGTCGCAAATTTTAATTACGCCAGGGATTGCCTTTTCTATAGTAAATTTTGCAAAAATTAATTTTTTTCTGTTGCAAATTTTAATTACGCCATGGATTGCCTTTTCTATAGTAAATTATTCAAAAAATAATTTTATACTGTCGCAAATTTTAATTACGCCAGGTATTGCCTTTTCTATAGTAAATTATTCAAAAAATAATTTTTTACTGTCGCAAATTTTAATTACGCCAGGGATTGCCTTTTCTATAGTAAATTTTGCAAAAAATAATTGTTTAGTGTCGCAAATTTTAATTACGCCAGGTATTGCCTTTTCTATAGTAAATTATTCAAAAATTCATTTTTTACTGTCGCAAATTTTAATTATGCCAGGGATTGCCTTTTCTATACTAAATTATTCAAAAATTCATTTTTTTACTGTCTCAAATTTTAATTACGCCAGGGATTGCCTTTTCTATAGTAAATTATTCAAAAATTCATTTTTTACTGTCTCAAATTTTAATTACGCCAGGGATTGCCTTTTCTATAGTAAGTTTTGCAAAAAATAATTGTTTAGTGTCGCAAATTTTAATTACGCCAGGGATTGCCTTTTCTATAGTAAATTATTCAAAAAATAATTTTTTTCTGTCGCAAATTTTAATTACGTCAGGGATTGCCTTTTCTATAGTAAAATTATTCAAAAATTCATTTTTTACTGTCTCAAATTTTAATTACGCCAGGGATTGCCTTTTCTATAGTAAATTTTGCAAAAAATAATTGTTTAGTGTCGCAAAATTTAATTACGCCAGGGATTGCCTTTTTCTATAGTAAATTATTCAAAAATAATTTTTTCAGTCGCAAATTTTAATTACACCAGGGATTGCCTTTTCTATAGTAAATTATTCAAAAATTCATTTTTTACTGTCTCAAATTTTAATTACGCCCAGGGGATTGCTTTTTTTTTTAGTAAATTTTGCAAAAATAATTGTTTAGTGTCGCAAATTTTAATTACGCCAGGGATTGCCTTTTCTATAGTAAATTATTCAAAAATTCGTTTTTTACTGTCTCAAATTTTAATTACGCCAGGGATTGCCTTTTCTATAGTAAATTATTCAAAAAATAATTTTTTCTTTCACAAATTTTAATTACGCCAGGGATTGCCTTTTCTATAGTAAATTTTGCAAAAAATAATTTTTTTCTGTCTCAAATTTTAATTACGCCAGGGATTGCCTTTTCTATAGTAAATTATTCAAAAAATAATTTTTTACTGTCTCAAATTTTAATTACGCCAGGCATTGCCTTTTTCTATAGTAAATTTTCCAAAAATTAATTTTATACTGTCGCAAATTATAATTACGCCAGGGATTGCCTTTTCTATAGTAAATTATTCAAAAATTCATTTTTTTCTGTCGCAAATTTTAATTACGCCAGGGATTGCCTTTTCTATAGTAAAATTATTCAAAAATTAATTTTTTACTGTCGCAAATTTTAATTACGCCAGGGATTGCCTTTTCTATAGTAAATTATTCAAAAATTCATTTTTTACTGTCTCAAATTTTAATTACGCCAGGGATTGCCTTTTTCTATAGTAAATTATTCAAAAAAATAATTTTTTCTGTCACAAATTTTAATTACGCCAGGGATTGCCTTTTCTATAGTAAATTATTCAAAAATTAATTTTTTTCTGTCGCAAATTTTAATTACGCCAGGGATTGCCTTTTCTATAGTAAATTATTCAAAAATTCATTTTTTACTCTCTCAAATTTTAATTACGCCAGGGATTGCCTTTTCTATATTAAATTATTCAAAAATTCATTTTTTACTGTCTCAAATTTTAATTACGCCAGGGATTGCCTTTTCTATAGTAAATTATTCAAAAGTTCATTTTTTACTGTCTCAAATTTTAACTACGCCAGGGATTGCCTTTTCTATAGTAAATTTTGCAAAAAAATAATTGTTTAGTGTCGCAAATTTTAATTACGGCCAGGGATTGCCTTTTCTATAGTAAATTATTCAAAAAATAATTTTTTCTGTCACAAATTTTAATTACGCCAGGGATTGCCTTTTCTATAGTAAATTATTCAAAAATTCATTTTTTTACTGTCTCAAATTTTAATTACGCCAGGGATTGCCTTTTCTATAGTAAAATTATTCAAAAAATAATTTTTTACTGTCGCAAATTATAATTACGCCCAGGGATTGCCTTTTCTATAGTAAATTATTCAAAAAATAATTTTATGCTGTCTAAAATTTTAATTACGCCAGGGATTGCCTTTTCTATAGTAAATTATTCAAAAATTCATTTTTTACTGTCTCAAATTTTAATTACGCCAGGGATTGCCTTTTCTATAGTAAATTATTCAAAAAATAATTTTTTCTGTCACAAATTTTAATTACGCCAGGGATTGCCTTTTCTATAGTAAATTATTCAAAAAATTAATTTTTTTCTGTCGCAAATTTTAATTACGCCAGGGATTGCCTTTTTCTATAGTAAATTATTCAAAAATTCATTTTTTACTGTCTCAAATTTTAATTACGCCAGGGATTGCCTTTTCTATATTAAATTATTCAAAAATTCATTTTTTACTGTCTCAAATTTTAATTACGCCAGGGATTGCCTTTTCTATAGTAAATTATTCAAAAATTCATTTTTTACTGTCTCAAATTTTAACTACGCCAGGGATTGCCTTTTCTATAGTAAATTTTGCAAAAAAATAATTGTTTAGTGTCGCAAATTTTAATTACGCCAGGGATTGCCTTTTCTGTAGTAAATTATTCAAAAAATAATTTTTTCTGTCACAAATTTTAATTACGCCAGGGATTGCCTTTTCTATAGTAAATTATTCAAAAATTCATTTTTTTTACTGTCTCAAATTTTAATTACGCCAGGGATTGCCTTTTCTATAGTAAATTATTCAAAAAATTATTGTTTAGTGTCGCAAATTTTAATTACGCCAGGGATTGCCTTTTCTATAGTAAATTTTGCAAAAAATATTTTTATACTGTTGCAAATTTTAAATACGCCAGAGATTGCCTTTTCTATAGTAAATTATTCAAAAATTCATTTTTTACTGTCTCAAATTTTAATTACGCCAGGGATTGCCTTTTCTATATTAAATTATTCAAAAATTCATTTTTTACTGTCTCAAATTTTAATTACGCCAGGGATTGCCCTTTTCTATAGTAAATTATTCAAAAATTCATTTTTTACTGTCTCAAATTTTAACTACGCCAGGGATTGCCTTTTCTATAGTAAATTTTGCAAAAAATAATTGTTTAGTGTCGCAAATTTTAATTACGCCAGGGATTGCCTTTTCTATAGTAAATTATTCAAAAAATAATTTTTTCTGTCACAAATTTTAATTACGCCAGGGATTGCCTTTTCTATAGTAAATTATTCAAAAATTCATTTTTTACTGTCTCAAATTTTAATTACGCCAGGGATTGCCTTTTCTATAGTAAGTTATTCAAAAAATTATTGTTTAGTGTCGCAAATTTTAATTACGCCAGGGATTGCCTTTTCTATAGTAAATTTTGCAAAAAATAATTTTATACTGTTGCAAATTTTAAATACGCCAGAGATTGCCTTTTCTATAGTAAATTATTCAAAAATTCATTTTTAGTGTCGCAAATTTTAATACGCCAGGGATTGCCTTTTCTATAGAAAATTATTCAAAAATTCATTTTTTTCTGTCTCAAATTTTAATTACGCCAGGGATTGCCTTTTCTATAGAAAATTATTCGAAAATTCATTTTTTCTGTCTCAAATTTTAATTACGCCAGGGATTGCCTTTTCTATAGTAAATTATTCAAAAAATAATTTTTTAGTGTCGCAAATTTTAATTACGCCAGGGATTGCCTTTTTCTATAGTAAATTATTCAAAAAATAATTTTTTCTGTCACAAATTTTAATTACGCCAGGGATTGCCTTTTCTATAGAAAATTATTCAAAAATTCATTTTTTCTGTCGCAAATTTTAATTACGCCAGGGATTGCCTTTTCTATAGTAAATTATTCAAAAAATAATTTTTTCTGTCACAAATTTTAATTACGCCAGGGATTGCCTTTTCTATAGTAAATTATTCCAAAAATATTTTTTTAGTGTCGCAAATTTTAATTACGCCAGGGATTGCCTTTTCTATAGTAAATTTTGCAAAAAATAATTGTTTAGTGTCCGCAAATTTTAATTACGCCAGGGATTGCCATTTCTATAGTAAATTATTAAAAAAATAATTTTATACTGTCTCAAATTTTAATTACGCCAGGGATTGCCTTTTCTATAGTAAATTATTCAAAAATTCATTTTTTACTGTCTCAAATTTTAATTACGCCAGGGATTGCCTTTTCTATAGTAAATTATTCAAAAAATTATTGTTTAGTGTCGCAAATTTTAATTACGCCAGGGATTGCCTTTTCTATAGTAAATTTTGCAAAAAATAATTTTATACTGTTGCAAATTTTAAATACGCCAGAGATTGCCTTTTCTATAGTAAATTATTCAAAAATTCATTTTTTACTGTCTCAAATTTTAATTACGCCAGGGATTGCCTTTTCTATAGTAAATTATTCAAAAAATAATTTTTTCTGTCACAAATTTTAATTACGCCAGGGATTGCCTATTCTATAGTAAATTATTCAAAAAATAATTTTTTCTGTCACAAATTTTAATTACGCCAAGGATTGCCTTTTCTATAGTAAATTATTCAAAAAATTATTTTTTAGTGTCGCAAATTTTAATACGCCAGGGATTGCCTTTTCTATAGAAAATTATTCAAAAATTCATTTTTTCTGTCTCAAATTTTAATTACGCCAGGGATTGCCTTTTCTATAGAAAATTATTCAAAAATTCATTTTTCTGTCTCAAATTTTAATTACGCCAGGGATTGCCTTTTCTATAGTAAATTATTCAAAAAATAATTTTTTAGTGTCGCAAATTTTAATTACGCCAGGGATTGCCTTTTCTATAGTAAATTATTCAAAAAATAATTTTTTCTGTCACAAATTTTAATTACGCCAGGGATTGCCTTTTCTATAGAAAATTATTCAAAAATTCATTTTTTCTGTCGCAAATTTTAATTACGCCAGGGATTGCCTTTTCTATAGTAAATTATTCAAAAAATAATTTTTTCTGTCACAAATTTTAATTACGCCAGGGATTGCCTTTTTCTATAGTAAATTATTCCAAAAATATTTTTTTAGTGTCGCAAATTTTAATTACGCCAGGGATTGCCTTTTTCTATAGTAAATTTTGCAAAAAATAATTGTTTAGTGTCGCAAATTTTAATTACGCCAGGGATTGCCTTTTCTATAGTAAATTATTAAAAAAACAATTTTTATACTGTCTCAAATTTTAATTACGCCAGGGATTGCCTTTTCTATAGTAAATTATTCAAAAATTCATTTTTTACTGTCTCAAATTTTAATTACGCCAGGGATTGCCTTTTCTATAGTAAATTATTCAAAAAATTATTGTTTAGTGTCGCAAATTTTAATTACGCCAGGGATTGCCTTTTCTATAGTAAATTTTGCAAAAAATAATTTTATACTGTTGCAAATTTTAAATACGCCAGAGATTGCCTTTTCTATAGTAAATTATTCAAAAATTCATTTTTTACTGTCTCAAATTTTAATTACGGCCAGGGATTGCCTTTTCTATAGTAAATTATTCAAAAAATAATTTTTTCTGTCACAAATTTTAATTACGCCCAGGGATTGCCTTTTCTATAGTAAATTATTCAAAAAATTATTTTTTAGTGTCGCAAATTTTAATACGCCAGGGATTGCCTTTTCTATAGAAAATTATTCAAAAATTCATTTTTTCTGTCTCAAATTTTTAATTACGCCAGGGATTTGCCTTTTCTATAGAAAATTATTCAAAAATTCATTTTTTTCTGTCTCAAATTTTAATTACGCCAGGGATTGCCTTTTCTATAGTAAATTATTCAAAAAATAATTTTTTAGTGTCGCAAATTTTAATTACGCCAGGGATTGCCTTTTCTATAGTAAATTATTCAAAAAATAATTTTTTCTGTCACAAATTTTAATTACGCCAGGGATTGCCTTTTCTATAGAAAATTATTCAAAAATTCATTTCTTCTGTCGCAAATTTTAATTACGCCAGGGATTGCCTTTTCTATAGTAAATTATTCAAAAAATAATTTTTTCTGTCACAAATTTTAATTACGCCAGGGATTGCCTTTTCTATAGTAAATTATTCCAAAACATTTTTTTAGTGTCGCAAATTTTAATTACGCCAGGGATTGCCTTTTCTATAGTAAATTTTGCAAAAAATAATTGTTTAGTGTCGCAAATTTTAATTACGCCAGGGATTGCCTTTTCTATAGTAAATTATTAAAAAAATAATTTTTATACTGTCTCAAATTTTAATTACGCCAGGGATTGCCTTTTCTATAGTAAATTATTCAAAAAATACTTTTATACTGTCGCAAATTTTAATTACGCCAGGGATTGCCTTTTCTATAGTAAATTATTCAAAAAATAATTTTTTTCTGTCACAAATTTTAATTACGCCAGGGATTGCCTATTCTATAGTAAATTATTCAAAAAATAATTTTTTCTGTCACAAATTTTAATTACGCCAAGGATTGCCTTTTCTATAGTAAATTATTCAAAAAATTATTTTTTAGTGTCGCAAATTTTAATACGCCAGGGATTGCCTTTTCTATAGAAAATTATTCAAAAATTCATTTTTTCTGTCTCAAATTTTAATTACGCCAGGGATTGCCTTTTCTATAGAAAATTATTCAAAAATTCATTTTTTCTGTCTCAAATTTTAATTACGCCAGGGATTGCCTTTTCTATAGTAAATTATTCAAAAAATAATTTTTTAGTGTCGCAAATTTTAATTACGCCAGGGATTGCCTTTTCTATAGTAAATTATTCAAAAAATAATTTTTTCTGTCACAAATTTTAATTACGCCAGGGATTGCCTTTTCTATAGAAAATTATTCAAAAATTCATTTTTTCTGTCGCAAATTTTAATTACGCCAGGGATTGCCTTTTCTATAGTAAATTATTCAAAAAATAATTTTTTCTGTCACAAATTTTAATTACGCCAGGGATTGCCTTTTCTATAGTAAATTATTCCAAAAATATTTTTTTAGTGTCGCAAATTTTAATTACGCCAGGGATTGCCTTTTCTATAGTAAATTTTGCAAAAAATAATTGTTTAGTGTCGCAAATTTTAATTACGCCAGGGATTGCCTTTTCTATAGTAAATTATTAAAAAAACAATTTTATACTGTCTCAAATTTTAATTACGCCAGGGATTGCCTTTTCTATAGTAAATTATTCAAAAATTCATTTTTTACTGTCTCAAATTTTAATTACGCCAGGGATTGCCTTTTCTATAGTAAATTATTCAAAAAATTATTGTTTAGTGTCGCAAATTTTAATTACGCCAGGGATTGCCTTTTCTATAGTAAATTTTGCAAAAAATAATTTTATACTGTTGCAAATTTTAAATACGCCAGAGATTGCCTTTTCTATAGTAAATTATTCAAAAATTCATTTTTTACTGTCTCAAATTTTAATTACGCCAGGGATTGCCTTTTCTATAGTAAATTATTCAAAAAATAATTTTTTCTGTCACAAATTTTAATTACGCCAGGGATTGCCTTTTCTATAGTAAATTATTCAAAAAATTATTTTTTAGTGTCGCAAATTTTAATACGCCAGGGATTGCCTTTTCTATAGAAAATTATTCAAAAATTCATTTTTTCTGTCTCAAATTTTAATTACGCCAGGGATTGCCTTTTCTATAGAAAATTATTCAAAAATTCATTTTTTCTGTCTCAAATTTTAATTACGCCAGGGATTGCCTTTTCTATAGTAAATTATTCAAAAAATAATTTTTTAGTGTCGCAAATTTTAATTACGCCAGGGATTGCCTTTTCTATAGTAAATTATTCAAAAAATAATTTTTTCTGTCACAAATTTTAATTACGCCAGGGATTGCCTTTTCTATAGAAAATTATTCAAAAATTCATTTCTTCTGTCGCAAATTTTAATTACGCCAGGGATTGCCTTTTCTATAGTAAATTATTCAAAAAATAATTTTTTCTGTCACAAATTTTAATTACGCCAGGGATTGCCTTTTCTATAGTAAATTATTCCAAAAACATTTTTTTAGTGTCGCAAATTTTAATTACGCCAGGGATTGCCTTTTCTATAGTAAATTTTGCAAAAAATAATTGTTTAGTGTCGCAAATTTTAATTACGCCAGGGATTGCCTTTTCTATAGTAAATTATTAAAAAAATAATTTTATACTGTCTCAAATTTTAATTACGCCAGGGATTGCCTTTTCTATAGTAAATTATTCAAAAAATACTTTTATACTGTCGCAAATTTTAATTACGCCAGGGATTGCCTTTTCTATAGTAAATTATTCAAAAAATAATTTTTTCTGTCACAAATTTTAATTACGCCAGGGATTGCCTTTTCTATAGTAAATGATTCAAAAAATTATTTTTTAGTGTCGCAAATTTTAATTACGCCAGGGATTGCCTTTTCTATAGAAAATTATTCAAAAATTCATTTTTTCTGTCTCAAATTTTAATTACGCCAGGGATTGCCTTTTCTATAGTAAATTATTCAAAAAATAATTTTTTAGTGTCGCAAATTTTAATTACGCCAGGGATTGCCTTTTCTATAGTAAATTTTGCAAAAAATAATTGTTTAGTGTCGCAAATTTTAATTACGCCAGGGATTGCCTTTTCTATAGTAAATTATTAAAAAAATAATTTTATACTGTCTCAAATTTTAATTACGCCAGGGATTGCCTTTTCTATAGTAAATTATTCAAAAAATACTTTTATACTGTCGCAAATTTTAATTACGCCAGGGATTGCCTTTTCTATAGTAAATTATTCAAAAAATAATTTTTTCTGTCACAAATTTTAATTACGCCAGGGATTGCCTTTTCTATAGTAAATTATTCCAAAAATAATTTTTTAGTGTCGCAAATTTTAATTACGCCAGGGATTGCCTTTTCTATAGTAAATTATTCAAAAAATAATTTTTTCTGTCACAAATTTTAATTACGCCAAGGATTGCCTTTTCTATAGTAAATGATTCAAAAAATTATTTTTTAGTGTCGCAAATTTTAATTACGCCAGGGATTGCCTTTTCTATAGAAAATTATTCAAAAATTCATTTTTTCTGTCTCAAATTTTAATTACGCCAGGGATTGCCTTTTCTATAGTAAATTATTCAAAAAATAATTTTTTAGTGTCGCAAATTTTAATTACGCCAGGGATTGCCTTTTCTATAGTAAATTATTCAAAAATTCATTTTTTACTGTCTCAAATTTTAATTACGCCAGGGATTGCCTTTTCTATAGTAAATTATTCAAAAAATAATTTTTTAGTGTCGCAAATTTTAATTACGCCAGGGATTGCCTTTTCTATAGTAAATTTTGCAAAAAATAATTGTTTAGTGTCGCAAATTTTAATTACGCCAGGGATTGCCTTTTCTAT
Organism: Dioctria linearis; assembly: GCA_963930735.1. NCBI lineage: Eukaryota > Metazoa > Arthropoda > Insecta > Diptera > Asilidae > Dioctria > Dioctria linearis. Next base: position 19,317 of record CAWVNZ010000763.1, read on the forward strand.
AGTAAATTATTAAAAAAATAATTTTATACTGTCTCAAATTTTAATTACGCCAGGGATTGCCTTTTCTATAGTAAATTATTCAAAAAATAATTTTATACTGTCGCAAATTTTAATTACGCCAGGGATTGCCTTTTCTATAGTAAATTATTCAAAAAATAATTTTTTCTGTCACAAATTTTAATTACGCCAGGGATTGCCTTTTCTATAGTAAATTATTCCAAAAATAATTTTTTAGTGTCGGAAATTTTAATTACGCCAGGGATTGCCTTTTCTATAGTAAATTATTCAAAAAATAATTTTTTCTGTCACAAATTTTAATTACGCCAGGGATTGCCTTTTCTATAGTAAATGATTCAAAAAATTATTTTTTAGTGTCGCAAATTTTAATTACGCCAGGGATTGCCTTTTCTATAGAAAATTATTCAAAAATTCATTTTTTCTGTCTCAAATTTTAATTACGCCAGGGATTGCCTTTTCTATAGTAAATTATTCAAAAAATAATTTTTTAGTGTCGCAAATTTTAATTACGCCAGGGATTGCCTTTTCTATAGTAAATTATTCAAAAATTCATTTTTTACTGTCTCAAATTTTAATTACGCCAGGGATTGCCTTTTCTATAGTAAATTATTCAAAAAATAATTTTTTAGTGTCGAAAATTTTAATTACGCCAGGGATTGCCTTTTCTATAGTAAATTTTGGCAAAAAATAATTGTTTAGTGTCGCAAATTTTAATTACGCCAGGGATTGCCTTTTCTATAGTAAATTATTCAAAAAATAATTTTTTAGTGTCGCAAATTTTAATTACGCCAGGGATTGCCTTTTCTATAGTAAATTATTCAAAAATTCATTTTTTCTGTCTCAAATTTTAATTACGCCAGGGATTGCCTTTTCTATAGTAAATTATTCAAAAATTCATTTTTTACTGTCTCGAATTATAATTACGCCAGGGATTGCCTTTTCTATAGTAAATTTTGCAAAAAATAATTTTTTACTGTCTCAAATTTTAATTACGCCAGGGATTGCCTTTTCAATAGTAAATTATTCAAAAAATAATTTTATACTGTCTCAAATTTTAATTACGCCAGGGATTGCCTTTTATATAGTAAATTTTGCAAAAAATAATTTTATACTGTCTCAAATTTTAATTACGCCAGGGATAATTTTTTAATGTCTCAAATTTTAATTACGCCAGGGATTGCCTTTTCTATAGTAAATTATTCAAAAAATAATTGTTTGGTGTCGCAAATTTTAATTACGCCAGGGATTGCCTTTTCTATAGTAAATTTTGCAAAAAATAATTTTTTACTGTCTCAAATTTTAATTACGCCAGGGATTGCCTTTTCTATAGTAAATTATTCAAAAATAATTTTATACTGTCTCAAATTTTAATTACGCCAGGGATTGTCTTTTCTATAGTAAATTTTGCAAAGAATAATTTTATACTGTCTCAAATTTTAATTACGCCAGGGATTGCCTTTTCTATAGTAAATTTTGCAAAAAATAATTTTTTACTGTCTCAAATTTTAATTACGCCAGGGATTGCCTTTTCTATAGTAAATTATTCAAAAAATAATTTTATACTGTCTCAAATTTTAATTACGCCAGGGATTGCCTTTTCTATAGTAAATTTTGCAAAAAATAATTTTATCCTGTCTCAAATTTTAATTACGACAGGGATTGCCTTTTCTATAGTAAATTTTGCAAAAAATAATTTTTTCTGTCACAAATTTTAATTACGCCAGGGATTGCCTTTTCTATAGTAAATTATTCAAAAATTAATTTTTTTCTGTCGCAAATTTTAATTACGCCAGGGATTGCCTTTTCTATAGTAAATTATTCAAAAATTCATTTTTTACTGTCTCAAATTTTAATTACGCCAGGGATTGCCTTTTCTATATTAAATTATTCAAAAATTCATTTTTTACTGTCTCAAATTTTAATTACGCCAGGGATTGCCTTTTCTATAGTAAATTATTCAAAAATTCATTTTTTACTGTCTCAAATTTTAATTACGCCAGGGATTGCCTTTTCTATAGTAAATTTTGCAAAAAATAGTTGTTTAGTGTCGCAAATTTTAATTACGCCAGGGATTGCCTTTTCTATAGTAAATTATTCAAAAAAATAATTTTTTCTGTCACAAATTTTAATTACGCCAGGGATTGCCTTTTCTATAGTAAATTATTCAAAAAATAATTTTTTAGTGTCGCAAATTTTAATTACGCCAGGGATTGCCTTTTCTATAGTAAATTTTGCGAAAAATAATTGTTTAGTGTCGCAAATTTTAATTACGCCAGGGATTGCCTTTTCTATAGTAAATTATTCAAAAAATAATTTTTTTATGTCGCAAATTTTAATTACGCCAGGGATTGCCTTTTCTATAGTAAATTATTCAAAAATTCATTTTTTCTGTCTCAAATTTTAATTACGCCAGGGATTGCCTTTTCTATAGTATATTATTCAAAAATTCATTTTTTACTGTCTCAAATTATAATTACGCCAGGGATTGCCTTTTCTACAGTAAATTTTGCAAAAAATAATTTTTTACTGTCTCAAATTTTAATTACGCCAGGGATTGCATTTTCAATAGTAAATTATTCAAAAAATAATTTTATACTGTCTCAAATTTTAATTACGCCAGGGATTGCCTTTTCTATAGTAAATTTTGCAAAAAATAATTTTATACTGTCTCAAATTTTAATTACGCCAGGGATTGCTTTTCTATAGAAAATTTTGCAAAAAATAATTTTTTACTGTCTCAAATTTTAATTACGCCAGGGATTGCCTTTTCTATAGTAAATTATTCAAAAAATAATTGTTTAGTGTCGCAAATTTTAATTACGCCAGGGATTGCCTTTTCTATAGTAAATTATTCAAAAATTCATTTTTTACTGTCTCAAATTTTAATTACGCCAGGGATTGCCTTTTCTATAGCAAATTATTCAAAAAATAATTTTTTAGTGTCGCAAATTTTAATTACGCCAGGAATTGCCTTTTCTATAGTAAATTTTGCAAAAAATAATTGTTTAGTGTCGCAAATTTTAATTACGCCATGGATTGCCTTTTCTATAGTAAATTATTCAAAAAATAATTTTATACTGTCTCAAATTTTAATTACGCCAGGGATTGCCTTTTCTATAGTAAATTATTCAAAAAATAATTTTATACTGTCGCAAATTTTAATTACGCCAGGGATTGCCTTTTCTATAGTAAATTATTCAAAAAATAATTTTTTCTGTCACAAATTTTAATTACGCCAGGGATTGCCTTTTCTATAATAAATTATTCAAAAAATAATTTTTTAGTGTCGCAAATTTTATTTACGCCAGGGATTGCCTTTTCTATAGTAAATTATTCAAAAAATAATTTTTTCTGTCACAAATTTTAATTACGCCAGGGATTGCCTTTTCTATAGTAAATTATTCAAAAAATTATTTTTTAGTGTCGCAAATTTTAATTACGCCAGGGATTGCCTTTTCTGTAGAAAATTATTCAAAAATTCATTTTTTCTGTCTCAAATTTTAATTACGCCAGGGATTGCCTTTTCTATAGTAAATTATTCAAAAAATAATTTTTTAGTGTCGCAAATTTTAATTACGCCAGGGATTGCCTTTTCTATAGTAAATTATTCAAAAATTCATTTTTTACTGTCTCAAATTTTAATTACGCCAAGGATTGCCTTTTCTATAGTAAATTATTCAAAAAATAATTTTTTAGTGTCGCAAATTTTAATTACGCCAGGGATTGCCTTTTCTATAGTAAATTTTGCAAAAAATAATTGTTTAGTGTCGCAAATTTTAATTACGCCAGGGATTGCCTTTTCTATAGTAAATTATTCAAAAAATAATTTTTTAGTGTCGCAAATTTTAATTACGCCAGGGATTGCCTTTTCTATAGTAAATTATTCAAAAATTCATTTTTTCTGTCTCAAATTTTAATTACACCAGGGATTGCCTTTTCTATAGTAAATTATTCAAAAATTCATTTTTTACTGTCTCAAATTATAATTACGCCAGGGATTGCCTTTTCTATAGTAAATTTTGCAAAAAATAATTTTTTACTGTCTCAAATTTTAATTACGCCAGGGATTGCCTTTTCTATAGTAAATTATTCAAAAAATAATTTTATACTGTCTCAAATTTTAATTACGCCAGGGATTGCCTTTTCTATAGTAAATTTTGCAAAAAATAATTTTATACTGTCTCAAATTTTAATTACGCCAGGGATTGCTTTTCTATAGTAAATTTTGCAAAAAATAATTTTTTACTGTCTCAAATTTTAATTACGCCAGGGATTGCCTTTTTATAGTAAATTATTCAAAAAATAATTGTTTAGTGTCGCAAATTTTAATTACGCCAGGGATTGCCTTTTCTATAGTAAATTTTGCAAAAAATAATTTTTTACTGTCTCAAATTTTAATTACGCCAGGGATTGCCTTTTCTATAGTAAATTATTCAAAAAATAATTTTATACTGTCTCAAATTTTAATTACGCCACGGATTGCCTTTTCTATAGAAAATTTTGCAAAAAATAATTTTATACTGTCTCAAATTTTAATTACGCCAGGGATTGCCTTTTCTATAGTAAATTTTGCAAAAAATAATTTTTTACTGTCTCAAATTTTAATTACGCCAGGGATTGCCTTTTCTATAGTAAATTATTCAAAAAATAATTTTATACTGTCTCAAATTTTAATTACGCCAGGGATTACTTTTTCTATAGTAAATTTTGCAAAAAATAATTTTATCCTGTCTCAAATTTTAATTACGCCAGGGATTGCCTTTTCTATAGTAAATTTTGCAAAAAATAATTTTTTACTGTCTCAAATTTTAATTACACCAGGGATTGCCTTTTCTATAGTAAATTATTCAAAAAATAATTGTTTAGTGTAGCAAATTTTAATTACGCCAGGGATTGCCTTTTCTATAGTAAATTTTGCAAAAAATAATTTTTTACTGTTGCAAATTTTAAATACGCCAGAGATTGCCTTTTCTATAGTAAATTATTCAAAAATTTATTTTTTACTGTCTCAAATTTTAATTACGCCAGGGATTGCCTTTTCTATAGTAAATTATTCAAAAAATAATTTTTTCTGTCACAAATTTTAATTACGCCAGGGATTGCCTTTTCTATAGTAAATTATTCAAAAAATTATTTTTTAGTGTCGCAAATTTTAATTACGCCAGGGACTGCCTTTTCTATAGAAAATTATTCAAAAATTAATTTTTTCTGTCTCAAATTTTAATTACGCCAGGGATTGCCTATTCTATAGTAAATTATTCAAAAAATATTTTTTTAGTGTCGCAAATTTTAATTACGCCAGGGATTGCCTTTTCTATAGTAAATTTTGCAAAAAATAATTGTTTAGTGTCGCAAATTTTAATTACGCCAGGGATTGCCTTTTCTATAGTAAATTATTCAAAAAATAATTTTTTACTGTCTCAAATTTTAACTACGCCAAGGATTGCATTTTCAATAGTAAATTATTCAAAAAATAATTTTATACTGTCTCAAATTTTAATTACGCCAGGGATTGCCTTTTCTATAGTAAATTTTGCAAAAAATAATTTTATACTGTCTCAAATTTTAATTACGCCAGGGATTGCTTTTCTATAGAAAATTTTGCAAAAAATAATTTTTTACTGTCTCAAATTTTAATTACGCCAGGGATTGCCTTTTCTATAGTAAATTATTCAAAAAATAATTGTTTAGTGTCGCAAATTTTAATTACGCCAGGGATTGCCTTTTCTATAGTAAATTATTCAAAAATTCATTTTTTACTGTCTCAAATTTTAATTACGCCAGGGATTGCCTTTTCTATAGCAAATTATTCAAAAAATAATTTTTTAGTGTCGCAAATTTTAATTACGCCAGGAATTGCCTTTTCTATAGTAAATTTTGCAAAAAATAATTGTTTAGTGTCGCAAATTTTAATTACGCCAGGGATTGCCTTTTCTATAGTAAATTATTCAAAAAATAATTTTATACTGTCTCAAATTTTAATTACGCCAGGGATTGCCTTTTCTATAGTAAATTATTCAAAAAATAATTTTATACTGTCGCAAATTTTAATTACGCCAGGGATTGCCTTTTCTATAGTAAATTATTCAAAAAATAATTTTTTCTGTCACAAATTTTAATTACGCCAGGGATTGCCTTTTCTATAATAAATTATTCAAAAAATAATTTTTTAGTGTCGCAAATTTTAATTACGCCAGGGATTGCCTTTTCTATAGTAAATTATTCAAAAAATAATTTTTTCTGTCACAAATTTTAATTACGCCAGGGATTGCCTTTTCTATAGTAAATTATTCAAAAAATAATTTTTTAGTGTCGCAAATTTTAATTACGCCAGGGATTGCCTTTTCTGTAGAAAATTATTCAAAAATTCATTTTTTCTGTCTCAAATTTTAATTACGCCAGGGATTGCCTTTTCTATAGTAAATTATTCAAAAAATAATTTTTTAGTGTCGCAAATTTTAATTACGCCAGGGATTGCCTTTTCTATAGTAAATTATTCAAAAATTCATTTTTTACTGTCTCAAATTTTAATTACGCCAAGGATTGCCTTTTCTATAGTAAATTATTCAAAAAATAATTTTTTAGTGTCGCAAATTTTAATTACGCCAGGGATTGCCTTTTCTATAGTAAATTTTGCAAAAAATAATTGTTTAGTGTCGCAAATTTTAATTACGCCAGGGATTGCCTTTTCTATAGTAAATTATTCAAAAAATAATTTTTTAGTGTCGCAAATTTTAATTACGCCAGGGATTGCCTTTTCTATAGTAAATTATTCAAAAATTCATTTTTTCTGTCTCAAATTTTAATTACACCAGGGATTGCCTTTTCTATAGTAAATTATTCAAAAATTCATTTTTTACTGTCTCAAATTATAATTACGCCAGGGATTGCCTTTTCTATAGTAAATTTTGCAAAAAATAATTTTTTACTGTCTCAAATTTTAATTACGCCAGGGATTGCCTTTTCTATAGTAAATTATTCAAAAAATAATTTTATACTGTCTCAAATTTTAATTACGCCAGGGATTGCCTTTTCTATAGTAAATTTTGCAAAAAATAATTTTATACTGTCTCAAATTTTAATTACGCCAGGGATTGCTTTTCTATAGTAAATTTTGCAAAAAATAATTTTTTACTGTCTCAAATTTTAATTACGCCAGGGATTGCCTTTTTATAGTAAATTATTCAAAAAATAATTGTTTAGTGTCGCAAATTTTAATTACGCCAGGGATTGCCTTTTCTATAGTAAATTTTGCAAAAAATAATTTTTTACTGTCTCAAATTTTAATTACGCCAGGGATTGCCTTTTCTATAGTAAATTATTCAAAAAATAATTTTATACTGTCTCAAATTTTAATTACGCCACGGATTGCCTTTTCTATAGAAAATTTTGCAAAAAATAATTTTATACTGTCTCAAATTTTAATTACGCCAGGGATTGCCTTTTCTATAGTAAATTTTGCAAAAAATAATTTTTTACTGTCTCAAATTTTAATTACGCCAGGGATTGCCTTTTCTATAGTAAATTATTCAAAAAATAATTTTATACTGTCTCAAATTTTAATTACGCCAGGGATTACTTTTTCTATAGTAAATTTTGCAAAAAATAATTTTATCCTGTCTCAAATTTTAATTACGCCAGGGATTGCCTTTTCTATAGTAAATTTTGCAAAAAATAATTTTTTACTGTCTCAAATTTTAATTACACCAGGGATTGCCTTTTCTATAGTAAATTATTCAAAAAATAATTGTTTAGTGTAGCAAATTTTAATTACGCCAGGGATTGCCTTTTCTATAGTAAATTATTCAAAAAATAATTTTTTACTGTCGCAAATTTTAATTACGCCAGGGATTGCCTTTTCTATAGTAAATTATTCAAAAATTCATTTTTTACTGTCTCAAATTTTAATTACGCCAGGGATTGCCTTTTCTATAGTAAATTATTCAAAAAATTATTTTTTAGTGTCGCAAATTTTAATTACGCCAGGGATTGCCTATTCTATAGTAAATTATTCAAAAAATATTTTTTTAGTGTCGCAAATTTTAATTACGCCAGGGATTGCCTTTTCTATAGTAAATTATTCAAAAAATAATTTTATACTGTCTCAAATTTTAAATACGCCAGGGATTGCCTTTTCTACAGTAAATTATTCAAAAAATAATTTTTTCTGTCTCAAATTTTAATTACGCCAGGGATTGCCTTTTCTATAGTAAATTATTCAAAAAATAATTTTTTAGTGTCGCAAATTTTAATTACGCCAGGGATTGCCTTTTCTATAGTAAATTATTCAAAAATTCATTTTTTTCTGTCTCAAATTTTAATTACGCCAAGGATTGCCTTTTCTATAGTAAATTATTCAAAAAATAATTTTTTAGTGTCGCAAATTTTAATTACGCCAGGGATTGCCTTTTCTATAGTAAATTTTGCAAAAAATAATTGTTTAGTGTCGCAAATTTTAATTACGCCAGGGATTGCCTTTTCTATAGTAAATTATTCAAAAAATAATTTTTTAGTGTCGCAAATTTTAATTACGCCAGGGATTGCCTTTTCTATAGTAAATTATTCAAAAATTCATTTTTTCTGTCTCAAATTTTAATTACACCAGGGATTGCCTTTTCTATAGTAAATTATTCAAAAATTCATTTTTTACTGTCTCAAATTATAATTACGCCAGGGATTGCCTTTTCTATAGTAAATTTTGCAAAAAATAATTTTTTACTGTCTCAAATTTTAATTACGCCAGGGATTGCCTTTTCTATAGTAAATTATTCAAAAAATAATTTTATACTGTCTCAAATTTTAATTACGCCAGGGATTGCCTTTTCTATAGTAAATTTTGCAAAAAATAATTTTATACTGTCTCAAATTTTAATTACGCCAGGGATTGCTTTTCTATAGTAAATTTTGCAAAAAATAATTTTTTACTGTCTCAAATTTTAATTACGCCAGGGATTGCCTTTTTATAGTAAATTATTCAAAAAATAATTGTTTAGTGTCGCAAATTTTAATTACGCCAGGGATTGCCTTTTCTATAGTAAATTTTGCAAAAAATAATTTTTTACTGTCTCAAATTTTAATTACGCCAGGGATTGCCTTTTCTATAGTAAATTATTCAAAAAATAATTTTATACTGTCTCAAATTTTAATTACGCCACGGATTGCCTTTTCTATAGAAAATTTTGCAAAAAATAATTTTATACTGTCTCAAATTTTAATTACGCCAGGGATTGCCTTTTCTATAGTAAATTTTGCAAAAAATAATTTTTTACTGTCTCAAATTTTAATTACACCAGGGATTGCCTTTTCTATAGTAAATTATTCAAAAAATAATTGTTTAGTGTAGCAAATTTTAATTACGCCAGGGATTGCCTTTTCTATAGTAAATTATTCAAAAAATAATTTTTTACCGTCGCAAATTTTAATTACGCCAGGGATTGCCTTTTCTATAGTAAATTATTCAAAAATTCATTTTTTACTGTCTCAAATTTTAATTACGCCAGGGATTGCCTTTTCTATAGTAAATTATTCAAAAAATTATTTTTTAGTGTCGCAAATTTTAATTACGCCAGGGATTGCCTATTCTATAGTAAATTATTCAAAAAATATTTTTTTAGTGTCGCAAATTTTAATTACGCCAGGGATTGCCTTTTCTATAGTAAATTATTCAAAAAATAATTTTATACTGTCTCAAATTTTAAATACGCCAGGGATTGCCTTTTCTACAGTAAATTATTCAAAAAATAATTTTTTACTGTCTCAAATTTTAATTACGCCAGGGATTGCCTTTTCTATAGTAAATTATTCAAAAAATAATTTTTTACTATCTCAAATTTTAATTACGCCAGGGATTGCCTTTTCTATAGTAAATTATTCAAAAAATAATTTTATACTGTCGCAAATTTTAAATACGCCAGGGATTGCCTTTTCTACAGTAAATTATTCAAAAAATAATTTTTTACTGTCTCAAATTTTAATTACGCCAGGGATTGCCTTTTCTATAGTAAATTATTCAAAAATTAATTTTTTACTGTCTCAAATTTTAATTACGCCAGGGATTGCCTTTTCTATAGTAAATTATTCAAAAAATAATTTTTTACTGTCTCAAATTTTAATTACGCCAGGGATTGCCTTTTCTATAGTAAATTATTCAAAAAATAATTTTATACTGTCGCAAATTTTAATTACGCCAGGGATTGCCTTTTCTATAGTAAATTATTCAAAAATTCATTTTTTACTGTCGCAAATTTTAAATACGCCAGGGATTGCCTTTTCTATAGTAAATTATTCAAAAAATAATTTTTTACTGTCTCAAATTTTAATTACGCCAGGGATTGCCTTTTCTATAGTAAATTATTCAAAAAATAATTTTTTACTGTCTCAAATTTTAATTACGCCAGGGATTGCCTTTTCTATAGTAAATTATTCAAAAAATAATTTTATACTGTCGCAAATTTTAATTACGCCAGGGATTGCCTTTTCTATAGTAAATTATTCAAAAATTCATTTTTTACTGTCGCAAATTTTAAATACGCCAGGGATTGCCTTTTCTATAGTAAATTATTCAAAAAATAATTTTTTACTGTCTCAAATTTTAATTACGCCAGGGATTGCCTTTTCTATAGTAAATTTTGCAAAAAATAATTGTTTAGTGTCGCAAATTTTAATTACGCCAGGGATTGCCTTTTCTATAGTAAATTATTCAAAAAATAATTTTTTACTGTCGCAAATTTTAATTACGCCAGGGATTGCCTTTTATATAGTAAATTTTGCAAAAAATAATTGTTTAGTGTCGCAAATTTTAATTACGCCAGGGATTGCCTTTTCTATAGTAAATTATTCAAAAAATAAGTTTTTACTGTCGCAAATTTTAATTACGCCAGGGATTGCCTTTTCTATAGTAAATTATTCAAAAAATAATTTTTTACTGTCGCAAATTTTAATTACGCCAGGGATTGCCTTTTCTATAGTAAATTATTCAAAAAATAATTTTTTACTGTCTCAAATTTTAATTACGCCAGGGATTGCCTTTTCTATAGTAAATTTTGCAAAAAATAATTGTTTAGTGTCGCAAATTTTAATTACGCCAGGGATTGCCTTTTCTATAGTAAATTATTCAAAAAATAATTTTTTACTGTCGCAAATTTTAATTACGCCAGGGATTGCCTTTTCTATAGTAAATTATTCAAAAACTAGTTTTTTACTGTCTCAAATTTTAATTACGCCAGGGATTGCCTTTTCTATAGTAAATTTTGCAAAAAATAATTGTTTAGTGTCGCAAATTTTAATTAGGCCAGGGATTGCCTTTTCTATAGTAAATTATTCAAAAAATAATTTTATACTGTCTCAAAATTTAATTACGCCAGGGATTGCCTTTTCTATAGTAAATTTTGCAAAAAATAATTTTTTACTGTGGCAAATTTTAATTACGCCAGGGATTGCCTTTTCTATAGTAAATTATTCAAAAAATAATTTTTTACTGTCTCAAATTTTAATTACTCCAGGGATTGCCTTTTCTATAGTAAATTATTCAAAAAATAATTTTTTACTGTCTCAAATTTTAATTACGCCAGGGATTGCCTTTTCTATAGTAAATTTTGCAAAAATTAATTTTATACTGTCTCAAATTTTAAATACGCCAGGGATTGCCTTTTCTATAGTAAATTATTCAAAAAATAATTTTTTACTGTCTCAAATTTTAATTACGCCAGGGATTGCCTTTTCTATAGTAAATTATTCAAAAAATAATTTTATACTGTCTCAAATTTTAATTACGCCAGGGATTGCCTTTTCTATAGTAAATTATTCAAAAAATAATTTTATACTGTCGCAAATTTTAAATACGCCAGGGATTGCCTTTTCTATAGTAAATTTTGCAAAAAATAATTGTTTAGTGTCGCAAATTTTAATTACGCCAGGGATTGCCTTTTCTATAGTAAATTATTCAAAAAATAATTTTTTCTGTCACAAATTTTAATTACGCCAGGGATTGCCTTTTCTATAGTAAATTTTGCAAAAAATAATTTTTTACTGTTGCAAATTTTAAATACGCCAGGGATTGCCTTTTCTATAGTAAATTATTCAAAAAATAATTTTTTCTGTCACAAATTTTAATTACGCCAGCGATTGCCTTTTCTATAGTAAATTTTGCAAAAAATAATTGTTTAGTGTCGCAAATTTTAATTACGCCAGGGATTGCCTTTTCTATAGTAAATTATTCAAAAAATAATTTTATACTGTCGCAAATTTTAATTACGCCAGGGATTGCCTTTTCTATAGTAAATTATTCAAAAAATAATTTTTTACTGTCTCAAATTTTAATTACGCCAGGGATTGCCTTTTCTATAGTAAATTTTGCAAAAAATAATTGTTTAGTGTCGCAAATTTTAATTACGCCAGGGATTGCCTTTTCTATAGTAAATTATTCAAAAAATAATTTTTTCTGTCACAAATTTTAATTACGCCAGGGATTGCCTTTTCTATAGTAAATTTTGCAAAAAATAATTGTTTAGTGTCTCAAATTTTAATTACGCCAGGGATTGCCTTTTCTATAGTAAATTATTCAAAAATTCATTTTTTACTGTCTCAAATTTTAATTACGCCAGGGATTGCCTTTTCTATAGTAAATTATTCAAAAAATAATTTTATACTGTCGCAAATTTTAATTACGCCAGGGATTGCCTTTTCTATAGTAAATTATACAAAAAATATTTTTTTACTGTCGCAAATTTTAATTACGCCAGGGATTGCCTTTTCTATAGTAAATTATTCAAAAAATAATTTTATACTGTCGCAAATTTTAAATACGCCAGGGATTGCCTTTTCTATAGTAAATTTTGCAAAAAATAATTGTTTAGTGTCGCAAATTTTAATTACGCCAGGGATTGCCTTTTCTAAAGTAAATTATTCAAAAAATAATTTTATACTGTCGCAAATTTTAAATACGCCAGGGATTGCCTTTTCTATAGTAAATTTTGCAAAAAATAATTGTTTAGTGTCGCAAATTTTAATTACGCCAAGGATTGCCTTTTCTATAGTAAATTATTCAAAAAATCATTTTTTACTGTCTCAAATTTTAATTACGCCAGGGATTGCCTTTTCTATAGTAAATTATACAAAAAATATTTTTTTACTGTCGCAAATTTTAATTACGCCAGGGATTGCCTTTTCTATAGTAAATTATTCAAAAAATAATTTTATACTGTCGCAAATTTTAAATACACCAGGGATTGCCTTTTCTATAGTAAATTTTGCAAAAAATAATTGTTTAGTGTCGCAAATTTTAATTACGCCAGGGATTGCCTTTTCTATAGTAAATTATTCAAAAAATAATTTTTTCTGTCACAAATTTTAATTACGCCAGGGATTGCCTTTTCTATAGTAAATTTTGCAAAAAATAATTGTTTAGTGTTTCAAATTTTAATTACGCCAGGGATTGCCTTTTCTATAGTAAATTATTCAAAAATTCATTTTTTACTGTCTCAAATTTTAATTACGCCAGGGATTGCCTTTTCTATAGTAAATTATTCAAAAAATAATTTTATACTGTCGCAAATTTTAAATACGCCAGGGATTGCCTTTTCTACAGTAAATTATTCAAAAAATAATTTTTTACTGTCTCAAATTTTAATTACGCCAGGGATTGCCTTTTCTATAGTAAATTATTCAAAAAATAATTTTTTACTGTCTCAAATTTTAATTACGCCAGGGATTGCCTTTTCTATAGTAAATTATTCAAAAAATAATTTTATACTGTCGCAAATTTTAAATACGCCAGGGATTGCCTTTTCTACAGTAAATTATTCAAAAAATAATTTTATACTGTCTCAAATTTTAATTACGCCAGGGATTGCCTTTTCTATAGTAAATTATTCAAAAAATAATTTTTTACTGTCTCAAATTTTAATTACGCCAGGGATTGCCTTTTCTATAGTAAATTATTCAAAAAATAATTTTTTACTGTCTCAAATTTTAATTACGCCAGGGATTGCCTTTTCTATAGTAAATTATTCAAAAAATAATTTTATACTGTCGCAAATATTAATTACGCCAGGGATTGCCTTTTCTATAGTAAATTATTCAAAAATTCATTTTTTACTGTCGCAAATTATAAATACGCCAGGGATTGCCTTTTCTATAGTAAATTATTCAAAAAATAATTTTTTACTGTCTCAAATTTTAATTACGCCAGGGATTGCCTTTTCTATAGTAAATTATTCAAAAAATAATTTTTTACTGTCTCAAATTTTAATTACGCCAGGGATTGCCTTTTCTATAGTAAATTATTCAAAAAATAATTTTATACTGTCGCAAATTTTAATTACGCCAGGGATTGCCTTTTCTATAGTAAATTATTCAAAAATTCATTTTTTACTGTCGCAAATTTTAAATACGCCAGGGATTGCCTTTTCTATAGTAAATTATTCAAAAAATAATTTTTTACTGTCCCAAATTTTAATTACGCCAGGGATTGCCTTTTCTATAGTAAATTTTGCAAAAAATAATTGTTTAGTGTCGCAAATTTTAATTACGCCAGGGATTGCCTTTTCTATAGTAAATTATTCAAAAAATAATTTTTTACTGTCGCAAATTTTAATTACGCCAGGGATTGCCTTTTCTATAGTAAATTATTCAAAAATTCATTTTTTACTGTCTCATATTTTAATTACGCCAGGGATTGCCTTTTCTATAGTAAATTTTTCAAAAAATAATTGTTTAGTGTCGCAAATTTTAATTACGCCAGGGATTGCCTTTTCTATAGTAAATTATTTAAAAAATAAGTTTTTACTGTCGCAAATTTTAATTACGCCAGGGATTGCCTTTTCTATAGTAAATTATTCAAAAAATAATTTTTTACTGTCGCAAATTTTAATTACGCCAGGGATTGCCTTTTCTATAGTAAATTATTCAAAAAATAATTTTTTACTGTCTCAAATTTTAATTACGCCAGGGATTGCCTTTTCTATAGTAAATTTTGCAAAAAATAATTGTTTAGTGTCGCAAATTTTAATTACGCCAGGGATTGCCTTTTCTATAGTAAATTATTCAAAAAATAATTTTTTACTGTCGCAAATTTTAATTACGCCAGGGATTGCCTTTTCTATAGTAAATTATTCAAAAACTAATTTTTTACTGTCTCAAATTTTAATTACGCCAGGGATTGCCTTTTCTATAGTAAATTTTTCAAAAAATAATTGTTTAGTGTCGCAAATTTTAATTACGCCAGGGATTGCCTTTTCTATAGTAAATTATTCAAAAAATAATTTTATACTGTCTCAAAATTTAATTACGCCAGGGATTGCCTTTTCTATAGTAAATTTTGCAAAAAATAATTTTTTACTGTGGCAAATTTTAATTACGCCAGGGATTGCCTTTTCTATAGTAAATTATTCAAAAAATAATTTTTTACTGTCTCAAATTTTAATTACGCCAGGGATTGCCTTTTCTATAGTAAATTATTCAAAAAATAATTTTTTACTGTCTCAAATTTTAATTACGCCAGGGATTGCCTTTTCTATAGTAAATTTTGCAAAAATTAATTTTATACTGTCTCAAATTTTAAATACGCCAGGGATTGCCTTTTCTATAGTAAATTATTCAAAAAATAATTTTTTACTGTCTCAAATTTTAATTACGCCAGGGATTGCCTTTTCTATAGTAAATTATTCAAAAAATAATTTTATACTGTCTCAAATTTTAATTACGCCAGGGATTGCCTTTTCTATAGTAAATTATTCAAAAAATAATTTTTTACTGTCTCAAATTTTAATTACGCCAGGGATTGCCTTTTCTATAGTAAATTTTGCAAAAATTAATTTTATACTGTCTCAAATTTTAAATACGCCAGGGATTGCCTTTTCTATAGTAAATTATTCAAAAAATAATTTTTTACTGTCTCAAATTTTAATTACGCCAGGGATTGCCTTTTCTATAGTAAATTATTCAAAAAATAATTTTATACTGTCTCAAATTTTAATTACGCCAGGGATTGCCTTTTCTATAGTAAATTATTCAAAAAATAATTTTATACTGTCGCAAATTTTAAATACGCCAGGGATTGCATTTTCTATAGTAAATTATTCAAAAAATAATTTTTTACTGTCTCAAATTTTAATTACGCCAGGGATTGCCTTTTCTATAGTAAATTATTCAAAAAATAATTTTTTACTGTCTCAAATTTTAATTACGCCAGGGATTGCCTTTTCTATAGTAAATTATTCAAAAAATAATTTTTTACTGTCTCAAATTTTAATTACGCCAGGGATTGCCTTTTCTATAGTAAATTATTCAAAAAATAATTTTATACTGTCGCAAATTTTAATTACGCCAGGGATTGCCTTTTCTATAGTAAATTATTCAAAAATTCATTTTTTACTGTCGCAAATTTTAAATACGCCAGGGATTGCCTTTTCTATAGTAAATTATTCAAAAAATAATTTTTTACTGTCTCAAATTTTAATTACGCCAGGGATTGCCTTTTCTATAGTAAATTTTGCAAAAAATAATTGTTTAGTGTCGCAAATTTTAATTACGCCAGGGATTGCCTTTTCTATAGTAAATTATTCAAAAAATAATTTTTTACTGTCGCAAATTTTAATTACGCCAGGGATTGCCTTTTCTATAGTAAATTATTCAAAAATTCATTTTTTACTGTCTCAAATTTTAATTACGCCAGGGATTGCCTTTTCTATAGTAAATTATTCAAAAAATAATTTTTTACTGTCTCAAATTTTAATTACGCCAGGGATTGCCTTTTCTATAGTAAATTATTCAAAAAATAATTTTTTACTGTCGCAAATTTTAATTACGCCAGGGATTGCCTTTTCTATAGTAAATTATTCAAAAAATAATTTTTTACTGTCGCAAATTTTAATTACGCCAGGGATTGCCTTTCTATAGTAAATTTTGCAAAAAATAATTGTTTAGTGTCGCAAATTTTAATTACGCCAGGGATTGCCTTTTCTATAGTAAATTATTCAAAAAATAATTTTTTCTGTCACAAATTTTAATTACGCCAGGGATTGCCTTTTCTATAGTAAATTTTGCAAAAAATAATTTTTTACTGTTGCAAATTTTAAATACGCCAGGGATTGCCTTTTCTATAGTAAATTATTCAAAAAATAATTTTTTACTGTCGCAAATTTTAATTACGCCAGGGATTGCCTTTTCTATAGTAAATTATTCAAAAATTAATTTTTTTCTGTTGCAAATTTTAATTACGCCAGGGATTGCCTTTTCTATAGTAAATTTTGAAAAAATAATTTTATACTGTCGCAAATTATAATTACGCCAGGGATTGCCTTTTCTATAGTAAATTTTGCAAAAAATAATTGTTTAGTGTCGCAAATTTTAATTACGCCAGGGATTGCCTTTTCTATAGTAAATTATTCAAAAAATAATTTTTTACTGTCTCAAATTTTAAATAAGCCAGGGATTGCCTTTTCTATAGTAAATTATTCAAAAAATAATTTTTTACTGCCGCAAATTTTAATTACGCCAGGGATTGCCTTTTCTATAGTAAATTATTCAAAAAATAATTTTTTACTGTCTCAAATTTTAATTACGCCAGGGATTGCCTTTTCTATAGTAAATTATTCAAAAAATAATTTTTTACTGTCTCAAATTTTAATTACGCCAGGGATTGCCTTTTCTATAGTAAATTATTCAAAAAATAATTTTTTACTGTCTCAAATTTTAATTACGCCAGGGATTGCCTTTTCTATAGTAAATTATTCAAAAAATAATTTTATACTGTCGCAAATTTTAATTACGCCAGGGATTGCCTTTTCTATAGTAAATTATTCAAAAATTCATTTTTTACTGTCGCAAATTTTAAATACGCCAGGGATTGCCTTTTCTATAGTAAATTATTCAAAAAATAATTTTTTACTGTCTCAAATTTTAATTACGCCAGGGATTGCCTTTTCTATAGTAAATTTTGCAAAAAATAATTGTTTAGTGTCGCAAATTTTAATTACGCCAGGGATTGCCTTTTCTATAGTAAATTATTCAAAAAATAATTTTTTACTGTCGCAAATTTTAATTACGCCAGGGATTGCCTTTTCTATAGTAAATTATTCAAAAATTCATTTTTTACTGTCTCAAATTTTAATTACGCCAGGGATTGCCTTTTCTATAGTAAATTTTGCAAAAAATAATTGTTTAGTGTCGCAAATTTTAATTACGCCAGGGATTGCCTTTTCTATAGTAAATTATTCAAAAAATAAGTTTTTACTGTCGCAAATTTTAATTACGCCAGGGATTGCCTTTTCTATAGTAAATTATTCAAAAAATAATTTTTTACTGTCGCAAATTTTAATTACGCCAGGGATTGCCTTTTCTATAGTAAATTATTCAAAAAATAATTTTTACTGTCTCAAATTTTAAATACGCCAGGGATTGCCTTTTCTATAGTAAATTATTCAAAAAATAATTTTTTACTGTCTCAAATTTTAATTACGCCAGGGATTGCCTTTTCTATAGTAAATTTTGCAAAAAATAATTGTTTAGTGTCGCAAATTTTAATTACGCCAGGGATTGCCTTTTCTATAGTAAATTATTCAAAAAATAATTTTTTACTGTCGCAAATTTTAATTACGCCAGGGATTGCCTTTTCTATAGTAAATTATTCAAAAATTCATTTTTTACTGTCTCAAATTTTAATTACGCCAGGGATTGCCTTTTCTATAGTAAATTTTGCAAAAAATAATTGTTTAGTGTCGCAAATTTTAATTACGCCAGGGATTGCCTTTTCTATAGTAAATTATTCAAAAATAAGTTTTTACTGTCGCAAATTCTAATTACGCCAGGGATTGTCTTTTCTATAGTAAATTATTCAAAAAATAATTTTTTACTGTCGCAAATTTTAATAACGCCAGGGATTGCCTTTTCTATAGTAAATTATTCAAAAAATAATTTTTACTGTCTCAAATTTTAATTACGCCAGGGATTGCCTTTTCTATAATAAATTTTGCAAAAAATAGTTGTTTAGTGTCGCAAATTTTAATTACGCCAGGGATTGCCTTTTTTATAGTCAATTATTCAAAAAATAATTTTCTACTGTCTCAAATTTTAATTACGCCAGGGATTGCCTTTTCTATAGTAAATTATTCAAAAAATAATTGTTTACTGTTGCAAATTTTAAATACGCCAGGGATTGCCTTTTCTATAGTATATTATTCAAAAAATAAATTTTTAGTGTCGCAAATTATAATTACGCCAGGGATTGCCTTTTCTATAGTAAATTATTCAAAAAATAATTTTTTACTGTTGCAAATTATAATTACGCCAGGGATTGCCTTTTCTATAGTAAATTATTCAAAAAATAATTTTTTATTGTCGCAAATTTTAATTACGCCAGGGATTGCCTTTTCTATAGTAAATTATTCAAAAAATAATTTTTTACTGTCTCAAATTTTAATTAGGCCAGGGATTGCCTTTTCTATAGTAAATTATTCAAAAAATAATTTTTTACTGTCGCAAATTATAATTACGCCAGGGATTGCCTTTTCTATAGTAAATTATTCAAAAAATAATTGTTTAGTGTCGCAAATTTTAATTACGCCAGGGATTGCCTTTTCTATAGTAAATTTTGCAAAAAATAATTGTTTAGTGTCGCAAATTTTAATTACGCCAGGGATTGCCTTTTCTATAGTAAGTTTTGCAAAAAATAATTGTTTAATGTCGCAAATTTTAATTACGCCAGGGATTGCCTTTTCTATAGTAAATTATTCAAAAAATAATTTTTTACTGTCTCAAATTTTAATTACGCCAGGGATTGCCTTTTCTATAGTAAATTTTGCAAAAAATAATTGTTTAGTGTCGCAAATTTTAATTACGCCAGGGATTGCCTTTTCTATAGTAAATTATTCAAAAAATAATTTTATACTGTCTCAAAATTTAATTACGCCAGGGATTACCTTTTCTCTAGTAAATTTTGCAAAAAATAATTGCTTAGTGTCGCAAATTTTAAATTCGCCAGGGATTGCCTTTTCTATAGTAAATTGTGCAAAAATTAATTTTTTTCTGTCGCAAATTTTAATTACGCCAGGGATTGCCTTTTCTATAGTAAATTATTCAAAAAATAATTTTATACTGTCGCAAATTTTAATTACGCCAGGGATTGCCTTTTCTATAGTAAATTATTCAAAAAATAATTTTTTACTGTCGCAAATTTTAATTACGCCAGGGATTGCCTTTTCTATAGTAAATTTTGCAAAAAATAATTGTTTAGTGTCGCAAATTTTAACTAAGCCAGGGATTGCCTTTTCTATAGTA
The DNA here is from genome assembly GCA_963930735.1 of Dioctria linearis. NCBI lineage: Eukaryota > Metazoa > Arthropoda > Insecta > Diptera > Asilidae > Dioctria > Dioctria linearis. The sequence goes on from CAWVNZ010000763.1 coordinate 39,609, forward strand.
AATTATTCAAAAATTCATTTTTTACTGTCTCAAATTTTAATTACGCCAGGGATTGCCTTTTCTATAGTAAATTATTCAAAAAATAATTTTTTACTGTCGCAAATTTTAATTACGCCAGGGATTGCCTTTTCTATAGTAAATTATTCAAAAAATAATTTTATACTGTCTCAAAATTTAATTACGCCAGGGATTGCCTTTTCTCTAGTAAATTTTGCAAAAAATAATTGCTTAGTGTCGCAAATTTTAATTACGCCAGGGATTGCCTTTTCTATAGTAAATTGTGCAAAAATTAATTTTTTTCTGTCGCAAATTTTAATTACGCCAGGGATTGCCTTTTCTATAGTAAATTATTCAAAAAATAATTTTTTACTGTCGCAAATTTTAATTACGCCAGGGATTGCCTTTTCTATAGTAAATTTTGCAAAAAATAATTGTTTAGTGTCGCAAATTTTAACTACGCCAGGGATTGCCTTTTCTATAGTAAATTATTCAAAAATTCATTTTTTACTGTCTCAAATTTTAATTACGCCAGGGATTGCCTTTTCTATAGTAAATTATTCAAAAAATAATTTTTTACTGTCGCAAATTTTAATTACGCCAGGGATTGCCTTTTTTATAGTAAATTCTGCAAAAAATAATTGTTTAGTGTCGCAAATTTTAAATACGCCAGGGATTGCCTTTTCTATAGTAAATTTTGCAAAAATTAATTGCTTAGTGTCGCAAATTTTAATTACGCCAGGGATTGCCTTTTCTATAGTAAATTGTGCAAAAATTAATTTTTTTCTGTCGCAAATTTTAATTACGCCAGGGATTGCCTTTTCTATAGTAAATTATTCAAAAAATTATTTTATACTGTCGCAAATTTTAATTACGCCAGGAATTGCCTTTTCTATAGTAAATTATTCAAAAAATAATTTTTTACTGTCGCAAATTTTAATTACGCCAGGGATTGCCTTTTCTATAGTAAATTTTGCAAAAAATAATTGTTTAGTGTCGCAAATTTTAACTACGCCAGGGATT
>CAWVNZ010000764.1:0-136859 GCA_963930735.1 Dioctria linearis
TGCCTTTTCTATAGTAAATTTTTCAAAAAATAATTTTTGGACTGTCTCAAATTTTAAACACGCCAGGGATTCCCCTTTCTACAGTAAATTTTTCAAAAATAATTTTCTACTGTCGCAAATTTTAATTACGCCAGGGATTGCCTTTTCTATAGTAAATTTTTCAAAAATTAATTTTTTACTGTCGCAAATTTTAAATACGCCAGGGATTGCCTTTTCTATAGTAAATTTTTCAAAAAATAATTTTTTAATGTCGCAAATTTTAAATACGCCAGGGATTGCCGTTTCTATAGTAAATTTTTCACAAATTAATTTTTTACTGTCGCAAATTTTAAATACGCCAGGGATTGCGTTTTCTATAGTAAATTATTCAAAAACTAATTTTTTACTGTCGCAAATTCTAATTACGCCAGGGATTGCCTTTTCTTCAGTAAACTTTTCAAAAAATAATTTTTACTGTCGCAAATTTTAAATACGCCAGGGATTGCCTTTTCTTAGTAAATTTTTCAAAAATTAATTTTTTATTATCGCAAATTTTAATTACGCCAAGGATTGCCTTTTCTATAGTAAATTTTTCAAAATTAATTTTTTACTGTCGCAAATTTTAAATACGCCAGGGATTGCCATTTCTATAGTAAATTTTTCAAAAAATAATTTTTTACTGTCGCAAATTTTAATTGCGCCAGGGATTGCCTTTTCTACAGTAAATTTTTCAAAAAATAATTTTCTACTGTCGCAAATTTTAATTGCGCCAGGGATTGCCCTTTCTACAGTAAATTTTTCAAAAAATAATTTTTTACTGTCGCAAATTTTAAATACGCCAGGGATTGCCTTTTCTATAGTAAATTTTGCAAAAAATAAGTTTTTAATGTCGCAAATTTTAATTGCGCCAGGGATTGCCTTTTCTATAGTAAATTTTTCAAAAGTTAATTTTATACTGTCGCAAATTTTAAATACGCCAGAGATTGCCTTTTTTATAGCAAATTATTCAAATAATAATTTTTTACTCTCGCAAATTCTAATTACGCCAGGGATTGCCATTTCTACAGTAAATTTTTCAAAAAATAATTTTCTATTGTCGCAAATTTTAATTGCGCCAGGGAATGCCTTTTCTATAGTAAATTTTTCAAAAAATAATTTTATACTGTCGCAAATTTTAATTACGCCAGGGATTGCATTTTCTACAGTAAATTTTTCAAAAAATAATTTTTTACTGTCGCAAATTTTAATTACGCCCGGGATTGCCTTTTCTACAGTAAATTTTTCAAAAAATAATTTAAACTGTCGCTAATTTTAATTACGCCAGGGATTGCCTTTTCTATAGTAAATTTTTCAAAATTTAATTTTATACTGTCCCAAATTTTAATTGCGCCAGGGATTGCCCTTTCTATAGTAAATTTTTCACAAATTAATTTTTTACTGTCGCAAATTTTAAATACGCCAGGGATTGCCTTTTCTATAGTAAATTATTCAAAAACTAATTTTTTACTGTCGCAAATTTTAATTACGCCAGGGATTGCCTTTTCTTCAGTAAACTTTTCAAAAAAAATTTTTTACTGTCGCAAATTTTAAATACGCCAGGGATTGCCTTTTCTATAGTAAATTTTTCAAAAATTAATTTTTATTATCGCAAATTTTAATTACGCCAAGGATTGCCTTTTCTATAGTAAATTTTTCAAAAATTAATTTTTTACTGTCGCAAATTTTAAATACGCTAGGGATTGCCATTTCTATAGTAAATTTTTCAAAAAATAATTTTTTACTGTCGCAAATTTTAATTGCGCCAGGGATTGCCTTTTCTACAGTAAATTTTTCAAAAAATAATTTTCTACTGTCGCAAATTTTAATTGCGCCAGGGATTGCCTTTTCTACAGTAAATTTTTCAAAAAATAATTTTTTACTGTCGCAAATTTTAAATACGCCAGGTATTGCCTTTTCTATAGTAAATTTTGCAAAAAATAATTTTTTACTTTCGCAAATTTTAATTGCGCCAGGGATTGCCTTTTCTATAGTAAATTTTTCAAAATTTAATTTTATACTGTCGCAAATTTTAAATACGCCAGAGATTGCCTTTTCTATAGTAAATTATTCAAAAAATAATTTTTTACTGTCGCAAATTTTAAATACGCCAGGGATTGCCTTTTCTAGAGTAAATTTTTCAAAATTTAATTTTATACTGTCGCAAATTGCGCCAGGGATTTCCTTTTCTACAGTAAATTTTTCAAAAATTAATTTTTTACTGTCGCAAATTTTAATTGCGCCTTTTCTATAGTAAATTTTTCAAAAATTAATTTTTTACTGTCGCAAATTTTATATTCGCCAGGGATTGCCTTTGCTACAGTAAATTTTTCAAAAAATTATTTTCTACTGTCGCAAATTTTAATTGCGCCAGGGATTGACTTTTCTATAGTAAATTTTTCAAAATTAATTTTTTACTGTCGCAAATTTTAATTGCGGCAGGGATTGCCTTTTCTACAGTAAATTTTTCAAAAAATAATTTTTTACTGTCGAAAATTTTAATTGCGCCAGGGATTGCCTATTCTGCAGTAAATTTTTCAAAAAATAATTTTTTACTGTCGCAAATTTTAATTACGCCAGGGATTGCCTTTCTATAGTAAATTTTTCAAAAAATAATTTTTTACTGTCGCAAATTTTAATTGCGCCAGGGATTGCCTTTTCATAGTAAATTTTTCAAAAATTAATTTTTTATTGTCGCAAATTTTAATTGCGCCATGCATTGCCTTTTCTATAGTAAATTTTTCAAAAAATAATTTTATACTGTCGCAAATTTTAATTACGCCAGGGATTGCCTTTTCTACCGTAAATTTTTCAAAAAATAATTTTTTACTGTTGCAAATTTTAATTGCGCCAGGGATTGCCTTTCCTACAGTAAATTTTTCAAAAAATTATTTTATACTGTCGCAAATTTTAATTACGCCAGGGATTGCCTTTTCTATAGTAAATTTTTCAAAATTTAATTTTATACTGTCGCAAATTTTAATTGCGCCAGGGATTGCCCTTTCTATAGTAAATTTTTCACAAATTAATTTTTTACAGTCGCAAATTTTAATTGCGCCAGGGATTGCCTATTCTGCAGTAAATTTTTCAAAAAATAATTTTTTACTGTCGCAAATTTTAATTACGCCAGGGATTGCCTTTTCTATAGTAAATTTTTCAAAAAATAATTTTTTACTGTCGCAAATTTTAATTGCGCCAGGGATTGCCTTTTCATAGTAAATTTTTCAAAAATTAATTTTTTATTGTCGCAAATTTTAATTGCGCCATGCATTGCCTTTTCTATAGTAAATTTTTCAAAAAATAATTTTATACTGTCGCAAATTTTAATTACGCCAGGGATTGCCTTTTCTACCGTAAATTTTTCAAAAAATAATTTTTTACTGTCGAAAATTTTAATTGCGCCAGGGATTGCCTATTCTGCAGTAAATTTTTCAAAAAATAATTTTTTACTGTCGCAAATTTTAATTACGCCAGGGATTGCCTTTTCTATAGTAAATTTTTCAAAAAATAATTTTTTACTGTCGCAAATTTTAATTGCGCCAGGGATTGCCTTTTCATAGTAAATTTTTCAAAAATAAATTTTTTATTGTCGCAAATTTTAATTGCGCCATGCATTGCCTTTTCTATAGTAAATTTTTCAAAAAATAAATTTTATACTGTCGCAAATTTTAATTACGCCAGGGATTGCCTTTTCTACCGTAAATTTTTCAAAAAATAATTTTTTACTGTTTTCAAATTTTAATTGCGCCAGGGATTGCCTTTCCTACAGTAAATTTTTCAAAAAATATTTTATACTGTCGCAAATTTTAATTACGCCAGGGATTGCCTTTTTCTACAGTAAATTTTTCAAAAAATAATTTTTTACTGTTGCAAATTTTGATTGCGCCAGGGATTGCCTTTTCTACTTTGAATTTTTCAAAAAATTATTTTATACTGTCGCAAATATTAATTACGCCAAGGATTGCCTTTTCTATAGTAAATTTTTCAAAATTTAATTTTATACTGTCGCAAATTTTAATTGCGCCAGGGATTGCCCTTTCTATAGTAAATTTTTCACAAATTCATTTCTTACAGTCGCAAATTTTAATTGCGCCAGGGATTGCCTTTTCTATAGTAAATTTTTCAAAAAATAATTTTTTACTGTCGCAAATTTTATACTAAATTTTTTCTATAGTAAATTTTTCAAAATTTAATTTTATAGTGTCGCAAATTTTAATTTTGCCAGGGATTGCCTTTTCTATAGTAAATTTTTCAAAAAATAATGTTATACTGTCGCAAATTTTAATTACGCTAGGGATTGTCTTTTTTTTTTGTAAATTTTTCAAAATTTAATTTTTTACTGTCGCAGACTTTAATTGCGCCAGGGATTGCCTTTTCTATAGTAAATTTTTCAAAAAATAATTTTATACTGTCGCAAATTTTAATTACGCCAGGGATTGCCTTTTCTATAGTAAATTTTTCAAAAAATAATTTTTTACTGTTGCAAATTTTAATTGCGCCAGGGATTGCCTTTTTTGCAGTAAATTTTTCAAAAAATAATTTTATACTGTCGCAAATTTTAATTACGCCAGGGATTGCCTTTTCTATAGTAAATTTTGCAAAATTTAATTTTATAATGTCGCAAATTTTAATTGCGCCAGGGATTGCCCTTTCTATAGTAAATATTTCAAAAATTAATTTTTTACAGTCGCAAATTTTAAATACGCCAGGGATTGCCTTTTCTATAGTAAATTATTCAAAAACTAATTTTTTACTGTCGCAAATTTTAATCACGCCAGGGATTGCCTTTTCTACAGTAAACTTTTAAAAAAATAATTTTTTACTGTCGCAAATTTTAATTACGCCAGGGATTGCCTTTTCTATAGTAAATTTTTCAAAAATTAATTTTTTACTGTCGCAAATTTTAATTGCGCCAGGGATTGCCTTTTCTATAGTAAATTTTTCAAAAAATAATTTTATACTGTCGCAAATTTTAATTACGCCAGGGATTGCCATTTCTATAGTAAATTTTTCAAAAAATAATTTTTTACTGTCGCAAATTTTAATTGCGCCAGGGATTGCCTTTTCTATAGTAAATTTTTCAAAAAATAATTTTTGACTGTCTCAAATTTTAAACACGCCAGGGATTGCCTTTTCTACAGTAAATTTTTCAAAAAATAATTTTTTACTGTCGCAAATTTTAAATACGCCAGGGATTGCTTTTCTATAGTAAATTTTTCAAAAATTAATTTTTTACTGTCGCAAATTTTAAATACGCCAGGGATTGCCTTTTCTATAGTAAATTTTTCAAAAAATAATTTTTTAATGTCGCAAATTTTAAATACGCCAGGGATTGCCCTTTCTATAGTAAATTTTTCACAAATTAATTTTTTACTGTCGCAAATTTTAAATACGCCAGGGATTGCGTTTTCTATAGTAAATTATTCAAAAACTAATTTTTTACTGTCGCAAATTTTAATTACGCCAGGGATTGCCTTTTCTTCAGTAAACTTTTCAAAAAATAATTTTTTACTGTCGCAAATTTTAAATACGCCAGGGATTGCCTTTTCTATAGTAAATTTTTCAAAAATTAATTTTTTATTATCGCAAATTTTAATTACGCCAAGGATTGCCTTTTCTACAGTAAATTTTTCAAAAAATAATTTTCTACTGTCGCAAATTTTAATTGCGCCAGGGATTGCCTTTTCTACAGTAAATTTTTCAAAAAATAATTTTTTACTGTCGCAAATTTTAAATACGCCAGGGATTGCCTTTTCTATAGTAAATTTTGCAAAAAATAATTTTTTACTGTCGCAAATTTTAATTGCGCCAGGGATTGCCTTTTCTATAGTAAATTTTTCAAAATTTAATTTTATACTGTCGCAAATTTTAAATACGCCAGAGATTGCCTTTTCTATAGTAAATTATTCAAAAAATAATTTTTTACTGTCGCAAATTTTAAATACGCCAGGGATTGCCTTTTCTAGAGTAAATTTTTCAAAATTTAATTTTATACTGTCGCAAATTGCGCCAGGGATTTCCTTTTCTACAGTAAATTTTTCAAAAATAAATTTTTTACTGTCGCAAATTTTAATTGCGCCAGGGATTGCCTTTTCTATAGTAAATTTTTCAAAAATTAAGTTTTTACTGTCGCAAATTTTATATTCGCCAGTAATTGCCTTTTCTACAGTAAATTTTTCAAAAAATTATTTTCTACTGTCGCAAATTTTAATTGCGCCAGGGATTGACTTTTCTATAGTAAATTTTTCAAAAATTAATTTTTTACTGTCGCAAATTTTAATTGCGGCAGGGATTGCCTTTTCTACAGTAAATTTTTCAAAAAATAATTTTTTACTGTCGAAAATTTTAATTGCGCCAGGGATTGCCTTTTCTGCAGTAAATTTTCCAAAAAATAATTTTTTACTGTCGCAAATTTTAATTACGCCAGGGATTGCCTTTTCTATAGTAAATTTTTCAAAAAATAATTTTTTACTGTCGCAAATTTTAATTGCGCCAGGGATTGCCTTTTTATAGTAAATTTTTCAAGAATTAATTTTTTATTGTCGCAAATTTTAATTGCGCCATGCATTGCCTTTTCTATAGTAAATTTTTCAAAAAATAATTTTATACTGTCGCAAATTTTAATTGCGCCAGGGATTGCCTTTTCTATAGTAAATTTTTCAAAAAATAATGTTATACTGTCGCAAATTTTAATTACGCTAGGGATTGCCTTTTCTATAGTAAATTTTTCAAACTTTAATTTTTTACTGTTGCAAACTTTAATTGCGCCAGGGATTGCCTTTTCTATAGTAAATTTTTCAAAAAATTATTTTATACTGTCGCAAATTTTAATTACGCCAGGGATTGCCTTTTCTACAGTAAATTTGTTCAAAAAATAATTTTTTACTGTTGCAAATTTTAATTGCGCCAGGGATTGCCTTTTCTACAGTATATTTTTCAAAAAATAATTTTATACTGTCGCAAATTTTAATTACGCCAGGGATTGCCTTTTCTACAGTAAATTTTTCAAGAAATAATTTTTTACTGTCGCAAATTTTAAATACGCCAGGGATTGCCTTTTCTATAGTATATTTTGCAAAAAATAATTTTTTACTGTCGCAAATTTTAATTGCGCCAGGGATTGCCTTTTCTACAGTAAATTTTTCAAAAAATAATTTTTTACTGTCGCAAATTTTAAATACGCCAGGTATTGCCTTTTCTATAGTAAATTTTGCAAAAAATAATTTTTTACTGTCGCAAATTTTAATTGCGCCAGGGATTGCCTTTTCTATAGTAAATTTTTCAAGATTTAATTTTATACTGTCGCAAATTTTAAATACGCCAGTGATTGCCTTTTCTATAGTAAATTATTCAAAAACTAATTTTTTCCTGTCGCAAATTTTAATTACGCCAGGGATTGCCTTTTCTTCAGTAAACTTTTCAAAAAATAATTTTTTACTGTCGCAAATTTTAAATACGCCAGGGATTGCCTTTTCTATAGTAAATTTTTCAACAATTAATTTTTTATTATCGCAAATTTTAATTATGCCAAGGATTGCCTTTTCTATAGTAAACTTTTCAAAAAATAATTTTTTACTGTCGCAAATTTTAATTGCGCCAGGGATTGCCTTTTCTACAGTAAATTTTTCAAAAAATAATTTTTTACTGTCGCAAATTTTAAATACGCCAGGGATTGCCTTTTCTATAGTAAATTTTTCAAAAATTAATTTTTTATTATCGCAAATTTTAATTAAGCCAAGAATTGCCTTTTCTATAGTAAATTTTTCAAAAATTAATTTTTTACTGTCGCAAATTTTAAATACGCCAGGGATTGCCATTTCTATAGTAAATTTTTCAAAAAATAATTTTTTACTATCGCAAATTTTAATTGCGCCAGGGATTGCCTTTTCATAGTAAATTTTTCAAAAATAAATTTTTTATTGTCGCAAATTTTAATTGCGCCATGCATTGCCTTTTCTATAGTAAATTTTTCAAAAAATAATTTTATACTGTCGCAAATTTTAATTACGCCAGGGATTGCCTTTTCTACCGTAAATTTTCAAAAAATAATTTTTTACTGTTGCAAATTTTAATTGCGCCAGGGATTGCCTTTCCTACAGTAAATTTTTCAAAAAATAATTTTATACTGTCGCAAATTTTAATTACGCCAGGGATTGCCTTTTCTACAGTAAATTTTCAAAAAATAATTTTTTACTGTTGCAAATTTTGATTGCGCCAGGGATTGCCTTTTCTACTTTGAATTTTTCAAAAAATTATTTTATACTGTCGCAAATATTAATTACGCCAAGGATTGCCTTTTCTATAGTAAATTTTTCAAAATTTAATTTTATACTGTCGCAAATTTTAATTGCGCCAGGGATTGCCCTTTCTATAGTAAATTTTTCACAAATTCATTTCTTACAGTCGCAAATTTTAATTGCGCCAGGGATTGCCTTTTCTATAGTAAATTTTTCAAAAATAATTTTTTACTGTCGCAAATTTTATACTAAATTTTTTCTATAGTAAATTTTTCAAAATTTAATTTTATAGTGTCGCAAATTTTAATTTTGCCAGGGATTGCCTTTTCTATAGTAAATTTTTCAAAAAATAATGTTATACTGTCGCAAATTTTAATTACGCTAGGGATTGTCTTTTTTATAGTAAATTTTTCAAAATTTAATTTTTTACTGTCGCAGACTTTAATTGCGCCAGGGATTGCCTTTTCTATAGTAAATTTTTCAAAAAATAATTTTATACTGTCGCAAATTTTAATTACGCCAGGGATTGCCTTTTCTATAGTAAATTTTGCAAAATTTAATTTTATAATGTCGCAAATTTTAATTGCGCCAGGGATTGCCCTTTCTATAGTAAATTTTTCAAAAATTAATTTTTTACAGTCGCAAATTTAGATACGCCAGGGATTGCCTTTTCTATAGTAAATTATTCAAAAACTAATTTTTTACTGTCGCAAATTTTAATCACGCCAGGGATTGCCTTTTCTACAGTAAACTTTTAAAAAAATAATTTTTTACTGTCGCAAATTTTAATTACGCCAGGGATTGCCTTTTCTATAGTAAATTTTTCAAAAATTAATTTTTTACTGTCGCAAATTTTAATTGCGCCAGGGATTGCCTTTTCTATAGTAAATTTTTCAAAAAATAATTTTATACTGTCGCAAATTTTAATTACGCCAGGGATTGCCTTTTCTATAGTAAATTTTTCAAAAAATAATTTTTTACTGTCGCAAATTTTAATTGCGCCAGGGATTGCCTTTTCTATAGTAAATTTTTCAAAAAATAATTTTTGACTGTCTCAAATTTTAAACACGCCAGGGATTGCCTTTTCTACAGTAAATTTTTCAAAAAATAATTTTTTACTGTCGCAAATTTTAAATACGCCAGGGATTGCTTTTCTATAGTAAATTTTTCAAAAATTAATTTTTTACTGTCGCAAATTTTAAATACGCCAGGGATTGCCTTTTCTATAGTAAATTTTTCAAAAAATAATTTTTTAATGTCGCAAATTTTAAATACGCCAGGGATTGCCCTTTCTATAGTAAATTTTTCACAAATTAATTTTTTACTGTCGCAAATTTTAAATACGCCAGGGATTGCGTTTTCTATAGTAAATTATTCAAAAACTAATTTTTACTGTCGCAAATTTTAATTACGCCAGGGATTGCCTTTTCTTCAGTAAACTTTTCAAAAAATAATTTTTTACTGTCGCAAATTTTAAATACGCCAGGGATTGCCTTTTCTATAGTAAATTTTTCAAAAATTAATTTTTTATTATCGCAAATTTTAATTACGCCAAGGATTGCCCTTTTCTATAGTAAATTTTTCAAAAATTAATTTTTTACTGTCGCAAATTTTAAATACGCCAGGGATTGCCATTTCTATAGTAAATTTTTCAAAAAATAATTTTTTACTGTCGCAAATTTTAATTGCGCCAGGGATTGCCTTTTCTACAGTAAATTTTTCAAAAAATAATTTTCTACTGTCGCAAATTTTAATTGCGCCAGGGATTGCCTTTTCTACAGTAAATTTTTCAAAAAATAATTTTTTACTGTCGCAAATTTTAAATACGCCAGGGATTGCCTTTTCTATAGTAAATTTTGCAAAAAATAATTTTTTACTGTCGCAAATTTTAATTGCGCCAGGGATTGCCTTTTCTATAGTAAATTTTTCAAAATTTAATTTTATACTGTCGCAAATTTTAAATACGCCAGAGATTGCCTTTTCTATAGTAAATTATTCAAAAAATAATTTTTTACTGTCGCAAATTTTAAATACGCCAGGGATTGCCTTTTCTAGAGTAAATTTTTCAAAATTTAATTTTATACTGTCGCAAATTGCGCCAGGGATTTCCTTTTCTACAGTAAATTTTTCAAAAATTAATTTTTTACTGTCGCAAATTTTAATTGCGCCAGGGATTGCCTTTTCTATAGTAAATTTTTCAAAAATTAAGTTTTTACTGTCGCAAATTTTATATTCGCCAGTAATTGCCTTTTCTACAGTAAATTTTTCAAAAAATTATTTTCTACTGTCGCAAATTTTAATTGCGCCAGGGATTGACTTTTCTATAGTAAATTTTTCAAAAATTAATTTTTTACTGTCGCAAATTTTAATTGCGGCAGGGATTGCCTTTTCTACAGTAAATTTTTCAAAAAATAATTTTTTACTGTCGAAAATTTTAATTGCGCCAGGGATTGCCTTTTCTGCAGTAAATTTTCCAAAAAATAATTTTTTACTGTCGCAAATTTTAATTACGCCAGGGATTGCCTTTTCTATAGTAAATTTTTCAAAAAATAATTTTTTACTGTCGCAAATTTTAATTGCGCCAGGGATTGCCTTTTTATAGTAAATTTTTCAAGAATTAATTTTTTATTGTCGCAAATTTTAATTGCGCCATGCATTGCCTTTTCTATAGTAAATTTTTCAAAAAATAATTTTATACTGTCGCAAATTTTAATTGCGCCAGGGATTGCCTTTTCTATAGTAAATTTTTCAAAAAATAATGTTATACTGTCGCAAATTTTAATTACGCTAGGGATTGCCTTTTCTATAGTAAATTTTTCAAACTTTAATTTTTTACTGTTGCAAACTTTAATTGCGCCAGGGATTGCCTTTTCTATAGTAAATTTTTCAAAAAATAATTTTATACTGTCGCAAATTTTAATTACGCCAGGGATTGCCTTTTCTACAGTAAATTTTTCAAAAAATAATTTTTTACTGTTGCAAATTTTAATTGCGCCAGGGATTGCCTTTTCTACAGTATATTTATCAAAAAATAATTTTATACTGTCGCAAATTTTAATTACGCCAGGGATTGCCTTTTCTACAGTAAATTTTTCAAGAAATAATTTTTTACTGTCGCAAATTTTAAATACGCCAGGGATTGCCTTTTCTATAGTATATTTTGCAAAAAATAATTTTTTACTGTCGCAAATTTTAATTGCGCCAGGGATTGCCTTTTCTACAGTAAATTTTTCAAAAAATAATTTTTTACTGTCGCAAATTTTAAATACGCCAGGTATTGCCTTTTCTATAGTAAATTTTGCAAAAAATAATTTTTTACTGTCGCAAATTTTAATTGCGCCAGGGATTGCCTTTTCTATAGTAAATTTTTCAAGATTTAATTTTATACTGTCGCAAATTTTAAATACGCCAGTGATTGCCTTTTCTATAGTAAATTATTCAAAAACTAATTTTTTCCTGTCGCAAATTTTAATTACGCCAGGGATTGCCTTTTCTTCAGTAAACTTTTCAAAAAATAATTTTTTACTGTCGCAAATTTTAAATACGCCAGGGATTGCCTTTTCTATAGTAAATTTTTCAACAATTAATTTTTTATTATCGCAAATTTTAATTATGCCAAGGATTGCCTTTTCTATAGTAAACTTTTCAAAAAATAATTTTTTACTGTCGCAAATTTTAATTGCGCCAGGGATTGCCTTTTCTACAGTAAATTTTTCAAAAAATAAATTTTTACTGTCGCAAATTTTAAATACGCCAGGGATTGCCTTTTCTATAGTAAATTTTTCAAAAATTAATTTTTTATTATCGCAAATTTTAATTAAGCCAAGAATTGCCTTTTCTATAGTAAATTTTTCAAAAATTAATTTTTTACTGTCGCAAATTTTAAATACGCCAGGGATTGCCATTTCTATAGTAAATTTTTCAAAAAATAATTTTTTACTGTCGCAAATTTTAATTGCGCCAGGGATTGCCTTTTCTACAGTAAATTTTTCAAAAAATAATTTTCTATTGTCGCAAATTTTAATTGCGCCAGGGATTGCCTTTTCTACAGTAAATTTTTCAAAAAATTATTTTTTACTGTCGCAAATTTTAAATACGCCAGGGATTGCCTTTTCTATAGTAAATTTTGCAAAAAATAATTTTTTACTGTCGCAAATTTTAATTGCGCAAGGGATTGCCTTTTCTATAGCAAATTTTTCAAAATTTAATTTTATACTGTCGCAAATTTTAAATACGCCAGAGATTGCCTTTTCTATAGTAAATTATTCAAAAAATAATTTTTTACTGTCGCAAATTTTAATTAAGCCAAGAATTGCCTTTTCTATAGTAAATTTTTCAAAAATTAATTTTTTACTGTCGCAAATTTTAATTGCGGCAGGGATTGCCTTTTCTACAGTAAATTTTTCAAAAAATAATTTTTTACTGTCGAAAATTTTAATTGCGCCAGGGATTGCCTATTCTGCAGTAAATTTTTCAAAAAATAATTTTTTACTGTCGCAAATTTTAATTACGCCAGGGATTGCCTTTTCTATAGTAAATTTTTCAAAAAATAATTTTTTACTGTCGCAAATTTTAATTGCGCCAGGGATTGCCTTTTTATAGAAAATTTTTCAAAAATTAATTTTTTATTGTCGCAAATTTTAATTGCGCCATGCATTGCCTTTTCTATAGTAAATTTTTCAAAAAATAATTTTATACTGTCGCAAATTTTAATTACGCCAGGGATTGCCTTTTCTACCGTAAATTTTTCAAAAAATAATTTTTTACTGTTGCAAATTTTAATTGCGCCAGGGATTGCCTTTCCTACAGTAAATTTTTCACAAATTAATTTTTACAGTCGCAAATTTTAATTGCGCCAGGGATTGCCTTTTCTATAGTAAATTTTTCAAAAAATAATTTTTTACTGTCGCAAATTTTATACTAAATTTTTTCTATAGTAAATTTTTCAAAATTTAATTTTATACTGTCGCAAATTTAAATTTTGCCAGGGATTGCCTTTTCTATAGTAAATTTTTCAAAAAATAATGTTATAATGTCGCAAATTTTAATTACGCTAGGGATTGCCTTTTCTATAGTAAATTTTTCAAAATTTAATTTTTTACTGTCGCAAATTTTAATTGCGCCAGGGATTGCCTTTTCTATAGTAAATTTTTCAAAAAATAATTTTATACTGTCGCAAATTTTAATTACGCCAGGGATTGCCTTTTCTACAGTAAATTTTTCAAAAAATAATTTTTTACTGTTGCAAATTTTAATTGCGCCAGGGATTGCCTTTTCTACAGTAAATTTTTCAAAAAATAATTTTATACTATCGCAAATTTTAATTACGCCAGGGATTGCCTTTTCTATAGTAAATTTTGCAAAATTTAATTTTATAATGTCGCAAATTTTAATTGCGCCAGGGATTGCCCTTTCTATAGTAAATTTTTCACAAATTAATTTTTTACAGTCGCAAATTTTAAATACGCCAGGGATTGCCTTTTCTATAGTAAATAATTCAAAAACTAATTTTTTACTGTCGCAAATTTTAATCACGCCAGGGATTGCCTTTTCTACAGTAAACTTTTCAAAAAATAATTTTTTACTGTCGCAAATTTTAATTACGCCAGGGATTGCCTTTTCTATAGTAAATTTTTCAAAAATTAATTTTTTACTGTCGCAAATATTAATTGCGCCAGGGGGATTGCCTTTTCTATAGTAAATTTTTCAAAAAATAATTTTGTACTGTCGCAAATTTTAATTACGCCAGGGATTGCCTTTTCTATAGTAAATTTTTCAAAAAATAATTTTTTACTGTCGCAAATTTTAATTGCGCCAGGGATTGCCTTTTCTATAGTAAATTTTTCAAAAAAAATTTTTGACTGTCTCAAATTTTAAACACGCCAGGGATTGCCTTTTCTACAGTAAATTTTTCAAAAAATAATTTTTTACTGTCGCAAATTTTAATTACGCCAGGGATTGCCTTTTCTATAGTAAATTTTTCAAAAATTAATTTTTTACTGTCGCAAATTTTAAATACGCCAGGGATTGCCTTTTCTATAGTAAATTTTTCAAAAAATAATTTTTTAATGTCGCAAATTTTAAATACGCCAGGGATTGCCCTTTCTATAGTAAATTTTTCACAAATTAATTTTTTACTGTCGCAAATTTTAAATACGCCAGGGATTGCGTTTTCTATAGTAAATTATTCAAAAAATAATTTTTTACTGTCGCAAATTCTAATTACGCCAGGGATTGCCTTTTCTTCAGTAAACTTTTCAAAAAATAATTTTTTATTGTCGCAAATTTTAAATACGCCAGGGATTGCCTTTTCTATAGTAAATTTTTCAAAAATTAATTTTTTATTATCGCAAATTTTAATTACGCCAAGGATTGCCTTTTCTATAGTAAATTTTTGAAAAATTAATTTTTTACTGTCGCAAATTTTAAATACGCCAGGGATTGCCATTTCTATAGTAAATTTTTCAAAAAATAATTTTTTACTGTCGCAAATTTTAATTGCGCCAGGGATTGCCTTTTCTACAGTAAATTTTTCAAAAAATAATTTTCTACTGTCGCAAATTTTAATTGCGCCAGGGATTGCCTTTTCTACAGTAAATTTTTCAAAAAATAATTTTTTACTGTCGCAAATTTTAAATACGCCAGGGATTGCCTTTTCTATAGTAAATTTTGCAAAAAATAATTTTTTACTGTCGCAAATTTTAATTGCGCCAGGGATTGCCTTTTCTATAGTAAATTTTTCAAAATTTAATTTTATACTGTCGCAAATTTTAAATACGCCAGAGATTGCCTTTTCTATAGTAAATTATTCAAAAAATAATTTTTTACTGTCGCAAATTTTAAATACGCCAGGGATTGCGTTTTCTAGAGTAAATTTTTCAAAATTTAATTTTTTATTGTCGCAAATTTTAATTGCGCCATGCATTGCCTTTTCTATAGTAAATTTTTCAAAAAATAATTTTATACTGTCGCAAATTTTAATTACGCCAGGGATTGCCTTTTCTACCTTAAATTTTTCAAAAAATAATTTTTTACTGTTGCAAATTTTAATTGCGCCAGGGATTGCCTTTCCTACAGTAAATTTTTCAAAAAATTATTTTATACTGTCGCAAATTTTAATTACGCCAGGGATTGCCTTTTCTATAGTAAATTTTTCAAAATTTAATTTTATACTGTCGCAAATTTTAATTGCGCCAGGGATTGCCCTTTCTATAGTAAATTTTTCACAAATTAATTTTTTACAGTCGCAAATTTTAATTGCGCCAGGGATTGCCTTTTCTATAGTAAATTTTTCAAAAAATAATTTTATACTGTCGCAAATTTTAATTACGCCAGGGATTGCCTTTTCTACAGTAAATTTTTCAAAAAATAATTTTTTACTGTTGCAAATTTTGATTGCGCCAGGGATTGCCTTTTCTACTTTGAATTTTTCAAAAAATTATTTTATACTGTCGCAAATATTAACTACGCCAGGGATTGCCTTTGCTATAGTAAATTTTTAAAATTTAATTTTATACTGTCGCAAATTTTAATTGCTCCAGGGATTGCCCTTTCTATAGTAAATTTTTCACAAATTAATTTTTTACAGTCGCAAATTTTAATTGCGCCAGGGATTGCCTTTTCTATAGTAAATTTTTCAAAAAATAATTTTTTACTGTCGCAAATTTTATACTAAATTTTTTCTATAGTAAATTTTTCAAAATTTAATTTTATACTGTCGCAAATTTTAATTTTGCCAGGGATTGCCTTTTCTATAGTAAATTTTTCAAAAAATAATGTTATACTGTCGCAAATTTTAATTACGCTAGGGATTGCCTTTTCTATAGTAAATTTTTCAAAATTTAATTTTTTACTGTCGCAAACTTTAATTGCGCCAGGGATTGCCTTTTCTACAGTAAATTTTTCAAAAAATAATTTTCTACTGTCGCAAATTTTAATTGCGCCAGGGATTGCCTTTTCTACAGTAAATTTTTCAAAAAATAATTTTTTACTGTCGCAAATTTTAAATACGCCAGGGATTGCCTTTTCTATAGTAAATTTTGCAAAAAATAATTTTTTACTGTCGCAAATTTTAATTGCGCCAGGGATTGCCTTTTCTATAGTAAATTTTTCAAAATTTAATTTTATACTGTCGCAAATTTTAAATACGCCAGAGATTGCCTTTTCTATAGTAAATTATTCAAAAAATAATTTTTTACTGTCGCAAATTTTAAATACGCCAGGGATTGCGTTTTCTAGAGTAAATTTTTCAAAATTTAATTTTTTATTGTCGCAAATTTTAATTGCGCCATGCATTGCCTTTTCTATAGTAAATTTTTCAAAAAATAATTTTATACTGTCGCAAATTTTAATTACGCCAGGGATTGCCTTTTCTACCTTAAATTTTTCAAAAAATAATTTTTTACTGTTGCAAATTTTAATTGCGCCAGGGATTGCCTTTCCTACAGTAAATTTTTCAAAAAATTATTTTATACTGTCGCAAATTTTAATTACGCCAGGGATTGCCTTTTCTATAGTAAATTTTTCAAAATTTAATTTTATACTGTCGCAAATTTTAATTGCGCCAGGGATTGCCCTTTCTATAGTAAATTTTTCACAAATTAATTTTTTACAGTCGCAAATTTTAATTGCGCCAGGGATTGCCTTTTCTATAGTAAATTTTTCAAAAAATAATTTTATACTGTCGCAAATTTTAATTACGCCAGGGATTGCCTTTTCTACAGTAAATTTTTCAAAAAATAATTTTTTACTGTTGCAAATTTTGATTGCGCCAGGGATTGCCTTTTCTACTTTGAATTTTTCAAAAAATTATTTTATACTGTCGCAAATATTAACTACGCCAGGGATTGCCTTTGCTATAGTAAATTTTTAAAATTTAATTTTATACTGTCGCAAATTTTAATTGCTCCAGGGATTGCCCTTTCTATAGTAAATTTTTCACAAATTAATTTTTTACAGTCGCAAATTTTAATTGCGCCAGGGATTGCCTTTTCTATAGTAAATTTTTCAAAAAATAATTTTTTACTGTCGCAAATTTTATACTAAATTTTTTCTATAGTAAATTTTTCAAAATTTAATTTTATACTGTCGCAAATTTTAATTTTGCCAGGGATTGCCTTTTCTATAGTAAATTTTTCAAAAAATAATGTTATACTGTCGCAAATTTTAATTACGCTAGGGATTGCCTTTTCTATAGTAAATTTTTCAAAATTTAATTTTTTACTGTCGCAAACTTTAATTGCGCCAGGGATTGCCTTTTCTATAGTAAATTTTTCAAAAAATAATTTTATACTGTCGCAAATTTTAATTACGCCAGGGATTGCCTTTTCTACAGTAAATTTTTCAAAAAATAATTTTTTACTGTTGCAAATTTTAATTGCGCCAGGGATTGCCTTTTCTACAGTAAATTTTTCAAAAAATAATTTTATACTGTCGCAAATTTTAATTACGCCAGGGATTGCCTTTTCTATAGTAAATTTTGCAAAATTTAATTTTATAATGTCGCAAATTTTAATTGCGCCAGGGATTGCCCTTTCTATAGTAAATTTTTCACAAATTAATTTTTTACAGTCGCAAATTTTAAATACGCCAGGGATTGCCTTTTCTATAGTAAATTATTCAAAAACTAATTTTTTACTGTCGCAAATTTTAATCACGCCAGGGATTGCCTTTTCTACAGTAAACTTTTCAAAAAATAATTTTTTACTGTCGCAAATTTTAATTACGCCAGGGATTGCCTTTTCTATAGTAAATTTTTCAAAAATTAATTTTTTACTGTCGCAAATTTTAATTGCGCCAGGGATTGCCTTTTCTATAGTAAATTTTTCAAAAAATAATTTTATACTGTCGCAAATTTTAATTACGCCAGGGATTGCCTATTCTATAGTAAATTTTTCAAAAAATAATTTTTTACTGTCGCAAATTTTAATTGCGCCAGGGATTGCCTTTTCTATAGTAAATTTTTCAAAAAATAATTTTTGACTGTCTCAAATTTTAAACACGCCAGGGATTGCCTTTTCTATAGTAAATTTTTCAAAAAATAATTTTTTACTGTCGCAAATTTTAATTACGCCAGGGATTGCTTTTCTATAGTAAATTTTTCAAAAATTAATTTTTTACTGTCGCAAATTTTAAATACGCCAGGGATTGCCTTTTCTATAGTAAATTTTTCAAAAAATAATTTTTTAATGTCGCAAATTTTAAATACGCCAGGGATTGCCTTTTCTATAGTAAATTTTTCAAAATTTAATTTTATACTGTCGCAAATTTTAATTGCGCCAGGGATTGCCCTTTCTATAGTAAATTTTTCACAAATTAATTTTTTACTGTCGCAAATTTTAATTACGCCAGGGATTGCCTTTTCTTCAGTAAACTTTTCAAAAAATAATTTTTTACTGTCGCAAATTTTAAATACGTCAGGGATTGCCTTTTCTATAGTAAATTTTTCAAAAATTAATTTTTTATTATCGCAAATTTTAATTACGCCAAGGATTGCCTTTTCTATAGTAAATTTTTCAAAAATTAATTTTTTACTGTCGCAAATTTTAAATACGCCAGGGATTGCCATTTCTATAGCAAATTTTTCAAAAAATAATTTTTTACTGTCGCAAATTTTAATTGCGCCAGGGATTGCCTTTTCTACAGTAAATTTTTCAAAAAATAATTTTCTACTGTCGCAAATTTTAATTGCGCCAGGGATTTCCTTTTCTATAGTAAATTTTTCAAAAAATAATTTTTTACTGTCGCAAATTTTATACTAAATTTTTTCTATAGTAAATTTTTCAAAATTTAATTTTATACTGTCGCAAATTTTAATTGCGCCAGGGATTGCCTTTTCTATAGTAAATTTTTCAAAATTTAATTTTATACTGTCGCAAATTTTAAATACGCCAGAGATTGCCTTTTCTATAGTAAATTATTCAAAAAATAATTTTTTACTGTCGCAAATTTTAAATACGCCAGGGATTGCCTTTTCTAGAGTAAATTTTTCAAAATTTAATTTTATACTGTCGCAAATTGCGCCAGGGATTTCCTTTTCTACAGTAAATTTTTCAAAAATTAATTTTTTACTGTCGCAAATTTTAATTGCGCCAGGGATTGCCTTTTCTATAGTAAATTTTTCAAAAATTAATTTTTTACTGTCGCAAATTTTATATTCGCCAGGGATTGCCTTTTCTACAGTAAATTTTTCAAAAAATTATTTTCTACTGTCAGAAATTTTAATTGCGCCAGGGATTGACTTTTCTATAGTAAATTTTTCAAAAAATAATTTTTTACTGTTGCAAATTTTAATTGCGCCAGGGATTGCCTTTCCTACAGTAAATTTTTCAAAAAAATTTTTTATACTGTCGCAAATTTTAATTACGCCAGGGATTGCCTTTTCTATAGTAAATTTTTCAAAATTTAATTTTATACTGTCGCAAATTCTAATTGCGCCAGGGATTGCCCTTTCTATAGTAAATTTTTCACAAATTAATTTTTTACAGTCGCAAATTTTAATTGCGCCAGGGATTGCCTTTCTATAGTAAATTTTTCAAAAAATAATTTTATACTGTCGCAAATTTTAATTACGCCAGGGATTGCCTTTTCTACAGTAAATTTTACAAAAAATAATTTTTTACTGTTGCAAATTTTGATTGCGCCAGGGATTGCCTTTTCTACTTTGAATTTTTCAAAAAATTATTTTATACTGTCGCAAATATTAATTACGCCAGGGATTGCCTTTTCTATAGTAAATTTTCCAAAATTTAATTTTATACTGTCGCAAATTTTAATTGCGCCAGGGATTGCCCTTTCTATAGTAAATTTTTCACAAATTAATTTTTTACAGTCGCAAATTTTAATTGCGCCAGGGATTGCCTTTTCTATAGTAAATTTTTCAAAAAATAATTTTATACTGTCGCAAATTTTAATTACGCCAGGGATTGCCTTTTCTACAGTAAATTTTACAAAAAATAATTTTTTACTGTTGCAAATTTTGATTGCGCCAGGGATTGCCTTTTCTACTTTGAATTTTTCAAAAAATTATTTTATACTGTCGCAAATATTAATTACGCCAGGGATTGCCTTTTCTATAGTAAATTTTCCAAAATTTAATTTTATACTGTCGCAAATTTTAATTGCGCCAGGGATTGCCCTTTCTATAGTAAATTTTTCACAAATTAATTTTTTACAGTCGCAAATTTTAATTGCGCCAGGGATTGCCTTTTCTATAGTAAATTTTTCAAAAAATAATTTTTTACTGTCGCAAATTTTATACTAAATTTTTTTCTATAGTAAATTTTTCAAAATTTAATTTTATACTGTCGCAAATTTTAATTTTGCCAGGGATTGCCTTTTCTATAGTAAATTTTTCAAAAAATAATGTTATACTGTCGCAAATTTTAATTACGCTAGGGATTGCTTTTTCTATAGTAAATTTTTCAAAAAATAATTTTTTACTGTTGCAAATTTTAATTGCGCCAGGGATTGCCTTTTCTACAGTAAATTTTTCAAAAAATAATTTTTTACTGTTGCAAATTTTAATTGCGCCAGGGATTGCCTTTTCTACAGTAAATTTTTCAAAAAATAATTTTATACTGTCGCAAATTTTAATTACGCCAGGGATTGCCTTTTCTACAGTAAATTTTTCAAGAAATAATTTTTTACTGTCGCAAATTTTAAATACGCCAGGGATTGCCTTTTCTATAGTATATTTTGCAAAAAATAATTTTTTACTGTCGCAAATTTTAATTACGCCAGGGATTGCCTTTTCTACAGTAAATTTTTCAAAAAATAATTTTTTACTGTCGCATATTTTAAACACTCCAGGTATTGCCTTTTCTATAGTAAATTTTGCAAAAAATAATTTTTTACTGTCGCAAATTTTAATTGCGCCAGGGTTTCCTATAGTAAATTTTTCAAAATTTAATTTTATACTGTCGCAAATTTTAAATACGCCAGTGATTGCCTTTTCTATAGTAAATTATTCAAAAACTAATTTTTTCCTGTCGCAAATTTTAATTACGCCAGGGATTGCCTTTTCTTCAGTAAACTTTTCAAAAAATAATTTTTTACTGTCGCAAATTTTAAATACGCCAGGGATTGCCTTTTCTATAGTAAATTTTTCAAAAATTAATTTTTTATTATCGCAAATTTTAATTACGCCAAGGATTGCCTTTTCTATAGTAAATTTTTCAAAAATTAATTTTTTACTGTCGCAAATTTTAAATACGCCAGGGATTGCCATTTCTATAGTAAATTTTTCAAAAAATAATTTTTTACTGTCGCAAATTTTAATTGCGCCAGGGATTGCCTTTTCTACAGTAAATTTTTCAAAAAATAATTTTCTACTGTCGCAAATTTTAATTACGCCAGGGATTGCCTTTTCTACAGTAAATTTTTCAAAAAATAATTTTTTACTGTCGCAAATTTTAAATACGCCAGGGATTGCCTTTTCTATAGTAAATTTTGCAAAAAATTATTTTTTACTGTCGCAAATTTTAATTGCGCCAGGGATTGCCTTTTCTATAGTAAATTTTTCAAAATTTAATTTTATACTGTCGCAAATTTTAAATACGCCAGAGATTGCCTTTTCTATAGTAAATTATTCAAAAAATAATTTTTTACTGTCGCAAATTTTAAATACGCCAGGGATTGCCTTTTCTAGAGTAAATTTTTCAAAATTTAATTTTATACTGTCGCAAATTGCGCCAGGGATTTCCTTTTCTACAGTAAATTTTTCAAAAATTAATTTTTTACTGTCGCAAATTTTAATTGCGCCAGGGATTGCCTTTTCTATAGTAAATTTTTCAAAAATTAATTTTTTACTGTCGCAAATTTTATATTCGCCAGGGATTGCCTTTTCTTCAGTAAATTTTTCAAAAAATTATTTTCTACTGTCGCAAATTTTAATTGCGCCAGGGATTGACTTTTCTATAGTAAATTTTTCAAAAATTAATTTTTTACTGTCGCAAATTTTAATTGCGGCAGGGATTGCCTTTTCTACAGTAAATTTTTCAAAAAATAATTTTTTACTGTCGAAAATTTTAATTGCGCCAGGGATTGCCTTTTCTGCAGTAAATTTTTCAAAAAATAATTTTTTACTGTCGCAAATTTTAATTACGCCAGGGATTGCCTTTTCTATAGTAAATTTTTCAAAAAATAATTTTTTACTGTCGCAAATTTTAATTGCGCCAGGGATTGCCTTTTTATAGTAAATTTTTCAAAAATTAATTTTTTATTGTCGCAAATTTTAATTGCGCCATGCATTGCCTTTTCTATAGTAAATTTTTCAAAAAATAATTTTATACTGTCGCAAATTTTAATTACGCCAGGGATTGCCTTTTCTACCGCAAATTTTTCAAAAAATAATTTTTTACTGTTGCAAATTTTAATTGCGCCAGGGATTGCCTTCCTACAGTAAATTTTTCAAAAAATTATTTTATACTGTCGCAAATTTTAATTACGCCAGGGATTGCCTTTTCTATAGTAAATTTTTCAAAATTTAATTTTATACTGTCGCAAATTTTAATTGCGCCAGGGATTGCCCTTTCTATAGTAAATTTTTCACAAATTAATTTTTTACAGTCGCAAATTTTAATTGCGCCAGGGATTGCCTTTTCTATAGTAAATTTTTCAAAAAATAATTTTTTACTGTCGCAAATTTTATACTAAATTTTTTCTATAGTAAATTTTTCAAAATTTAATTTTATACTGTCGCAAATTTTAATTTTGCCAGGGATTGCCTTTTCTATAGTAAATTTTTCAAAAAATAATGTTATACTGTCGCAAATTTTAATTACGCTAGGGATTGCCTTTTCTATAGTAAATTTTTCAAAATTTAATTTTTTACTGTCGCAAACTTTAATTGCGCCAGGGATTGCCTTTTCTATAGTAAATTTTTCAAAAAATAATTTTATACTGTCGCAAATTTTAATTACGCCAGGGATTGCCTTTTCTACAGTAAATTTTTCAAAAAATAATTTTTTACTGTTGCAAATTTTAATTGCGCCAGGGATTGCCTTTTCTACAGTAAATTTTTCAAAAAATAATTTTATACTGTCGCAAATTTTAATTACGCCAGGGATTGCCTTTTCTATAGTAAATTTTGCAAAATTTAATTTTATAATGTCGCAAATTTTAATTGCGCCAGGGATTGCCCTTTCTATAGTAAATTTTTCACAAATTAATTTTTTACAGTCGCAAATTTTAAATACGCCAGGGATTGCCTTTTCTACAGTAAACTTTTCAAAAAATAATTTTTTACTGTCGCAAGTTTTAATTACGCCAGGGATTGCCTTTTCTATAGTAAATTTTTCAAAAATTAATTTTTTACTGTCGCAAATTTTAATTGCGCCAGGGATTGCCTTTTCTATAGTAAATTTTTCAAAAAATAATTTTATACTGTCGCAAATTTTAATTACGCCAGGGATTGCCTTTTCTATAGTAAATTTTTCAAAAAATAATTTTTTACTGTCGCAAATTTTAATTGCGCCAGGGATTGCCCTTTCTATAGTAAATTTTTCACAAATTAATTTTTTACAGTCGCAAATTTTAATTGCGCCAGGGATTGCCTTTTCTATAGTAAATTTTTCAAAAAATAATTTTTTACTGTCGCAAATTTTATACTAAATTTTTTCTATAGTAAATTTTTCAAAATTTAATTTTATACTGTCGCAAATTTTATTTTTGCCAGGGATTGCCTTTTCTATAGTAAATTTTTCAAAAAATAATGTTATACTGTCGCAAATTTTAATTACGCTAGGGATTGCCTTTTCTATAGTAAATTTTTCAAAATTTAATTTTTTACTGTCGCAAACTTTAATTGCGCCAGGTATTGCCTTTTCTATAGTAAATTTTTCAAAAAATAATTTTATACTGTCGCAAATTTTAATTACGCCAGGGATTGCCTTTTCTACAGTAAATTTTTCAAAAAATAATTTTTTACTGTTGCAAATTTTAATTGCGCCAGGGATTGCCTTTTCTACAGTAAATTTTTCAAAAAATAATTTTATACTGTCGCAAATTTTAATTACGCCAGGGATTGCCTTTTCTATAGTAAATTTTGCAAAATTTAATTTTATAATGTCGCAAATTTTAATTGCGCCAGGTATTGCCCTTTCTATAGTAAATTTTTCACAAATTAATTTTTTACAGTCGCAAATTTTAAATACGCCAGGGATTGCCTTTTCTATAGTAAATTATTCAAAAACTAATTTTTTACTGTCGCAAATTTTAATCAGGCCAGGGATTGCCTTTTCTACAGTAAACTTTTCAAAAAATAATTTTTTACTGTCGCAAATTTTAATTACGCCAGGGATTGCCTTTTCTATAGTAAATTTTTCAAAAATTAATTTTTTACTGTCGCAAATTTTAATTGCGCCAGGGATTGCCTTTTCTATAGTAAATTTTTCAAAAAATAATTTTATACTGTCGCAAATTTTAATTACGCCAGGGATTGCCTTTTCTATAGTAAATTTTTCAAAAAATAATTTTTTACTGTCGCAAATTTTAATTGCGCCAGGGATTGCCTTTTCTATAGTAAATTTTTCAAAAAATAATTTTTGACTGTCGCAAATTTTAAACACGCCAGGGATTGCCTTTTCTACAGTAAATTTTTCAAAAAATAATTTTTTACTGTCGCAAATTTTAATTACGCCAGGGATTGCCTTTTCTATATTAAATTTTTCAAAAATTAATTTTTTACTGTCGCAAATTTTAAATACGCCAGGGATTGCTTTTCTATAGTAAATTTTTCAAAAAATAATTTTTTAATGTCGCAAATTTTAAATACGCCAGGGATTGCCCTTTCTATAGTAAATTTTTCACAAATTAATTTTTTACTGTCGCAAATTTTAATTGCGCCAGGGATTGCCTTTTCTACAGTAAATTTTTCAAAAAATAATTTTTTACTGTCGCAAATTTTAATTGCGCCAGGGATTGCCTTTTCTACAGTAAATTTTTCAAAAAATAATTTTTTACTGTCGCAAATTTTAAATACGCCAGGGATTGCCTTTTCTATAGTAAATTTTGCAAAAAATAATTTTTTACTGTCGCAAATTTTAATTGCGCCAGGGATTGCCTTTTCTATAGTAAATTTTTCAAAATTTAATTTTATACTGTCGCAAATTTTAAATACGCCAGAGATTGCCTTTTCTATAGTAAATTATTCAAAAAATAATTTTTTACTGTCGCAAATTTTAAATACGCCAGGTATTGCCTTTTCTAGAGTAAATTTTTCAAAATTTAATTTTATAGTGTCGCAAATTGCGCCAGGGATTTCCTTTTCTACAGTAAATTTTTCAAAAATTAATTTTTTACTGTCGCAAATTTTAATTGCGCCAGGGATTGCCATTTCTATAGTAAATTTTTCAAAAATTAATTTTTTACTGTCGCAAATTTTATATTCGCCAGGGATTGCCTTTTCTACAGTAAATTTTTCAAAAAATTATTTTCTACTGTCGCAAATTTTAATTGCGCCAGGGATTGACTTTTCTATAGTAAATTTTTCAAAAATTAATTTTTTACTGTCGCAAATTTTAATTGCGGCAGGGATTGCCTTTTCTACAGTAAATTTTTCAAAAAATAATTTTTTACTCTCGAAAATTTTAATTGCGCCAGGGATTGCCTTTTCTGCAGTAAATTTTTCAAAAAATAATTTTTTACTGTCGCAAATTTTAATTACGCCAGGGATTGCCTTTTCTATAGTAAATTTTTCAAAAAATAATTTTTTACTGTCGCAAATTTTAATTGCGCCAGGGATTGCCTTTTTATAGTAAATTTTTCAAAAATTAATTTTTTATTGTCGCAAATTTTAATTGCGCCATGCATTGCCTTTTCTATAGTAAATTTTTCAAAAAATAATTTTATACTGTCGCAAATTTTAATTACGCCAGGGATTGCCTTTTCTACCGTAAATTTTTCAAAAAATAATTTTTTATTGTTGCAAATTTTAATTGCGCCAAGGATTGCCTTTCCTACAGTAAATTTTTCAAAAAATTATTTTATACTGTCGCAAATTTTAATTACGCCAGGGATTGCCTTTTCTATAGTAAATTTTTCAAAATTTAATTTTATACTGTCGCAAATTTTAATTGCGTCAGGGATTGCCCTTTCTATAGTAAATTTTTCACAAATTAATTTTTTACAGTCGCAAATTTTAATTGCGCCAGGGATTGCCTTTTCTATAGTAAATTTTTCAAAAAATAATTTTATACTGTCGCAAATTTTAATTACGCCAGGGATTGCCTTTTCTACAGTAAATTATTCAAAAAATAATTTTTTACTGTTGCAAATTTTGATTGCGCCAGGGATTGCCTTTTCTACTTTGAATTTTTCAAAAAATTATTTTATACTGTCGCAAATATTAATTACGCCAGGAATTGCCTTTTCTATAGTAAATTTTTCAAAATTTAATTTTATACTGTCGCAAATTTTAATTGCGCCAGGGATTGCCCTTTCTATAGTAAATTTTTCACAAATTAATTTTTTACAGTCGCAAATTTTAATTGCGCCAGGGATTGCCTTTTCTATAGTAAATTTTTCAAAAAATAATTTTTTACTGTCGCAAATTTTATACTAAATTTTTTCTATAGTAAATTTTTCAAAATTTAATTTTATACTGTCGCAAATTTTAATTTTGCCTGGGATTGCCTTTTCTATAGTAAATTTTTCAAAAAAATAATGTTATACTTACGCAAATTTTAATTACGCTAGGGATTGCCTTTTCTATAGTAAATTTTTCAAAATTTAATTTTTTACTGTCGCAAACTTTTATTGCGCCAGGGATTGCCTTTTCTATAGTAAATTTTTCAAAAAATAATTTTATACTGTCGCAAATTTTAATTACGCCAGGGATTGCCTTTTCTACAGTAAATTTTTCAAAAAATAATTTTTTACTGTTGCAAATTTTAATTGCGCCAGGGATTGCCTTTTCTACAGTAAATTTTTCAAAAAATAATTTTATACTGTCGCAAATTTTAATTACGCCAGGGATTGCCTTTTCTATAGTAAATTTTGCAAAATTTAATTTTATAATGTCGCAAATTTTAATTGCGCCAGGGATTGCCCTTTTATAGTAAATTTTTCACAAATTAATTTTTTACAGTCGCAAATTTTAAATACGCCAGGGATTGCCTTTTCTATAGTAAATTATTCAAAAACAAATATTTTACTGCCGCAAATTTTAATCACGCCAGGGATTGCCTTTTCTACAGTAAACCTTTCAAAAAATAATTTTTTACTGTCGCAAATTTTAATTACGCCAGGGATTGCCTTTTCTATAGTAAATTTTTCAAAAATTAATTTTTTGCTGTCGCAAATTTTAATTGCGCCAGGGATTGCCCTTTCTATAGTAAATTTTTCACAAATTAATTTTTTACAGTCGCAAATTTTAATTGCGCCAGGGATTGCCTTTTCTATAGTAAATTTTTCAAAAAATAATTTTTACTGTCGCAAATTTTATACTAAATTTTTTCTATAGTAAATTTTTCAAAATTTAATTTTATACTATCGCAAATTTTAATTTTGCCAGGGATTGCCTTTTCTATAGTAAATTTTTCAAAAAATAATGTTATACTGTCGCAAATTTTAATTACGCTAGGGATTGCCTTTTCTATAGTAAATTTTTCAAAATTTAATTTTTTACTGTCGCAAACTTTAATTGCGCCAGGGATTGCCTTTTCTATAGTAAATTTTTCAAAAAATTATTTTATACTGTCGCAAATTTTAATTACGCCAGGGATTGCCTTTTCTACAGTAAATTTTTCAAAAAATAATTTTTTACTGTTGCAAATTTTAATTGCGCCAGGGATTGCCTTTTCTACAGTAAATTTTTCAAAAAATAATTTTATACTGTCGCAGATTTTAATTACGCCAGGGATTGCCTTTTCTATAGTAAATTTTGCAAAATTTAATTTTATAATGTCGCAAATTTTAATTGCGCCAGGGATTGCCCTTTCTATAGTAAATTTTTCACAAATTAATTTTTTACAGTCGCAAATTTTAAATACGCCAGGGATTGCCTTTTCTATAGTAAATTATTCAAAAACTAATTTTTTACTGTCGCAAATTTTAATCACGCCAGGGATTGCCTTTTCTACAGTAAACTTTTCAAAAAATAATTTTTTACTGTCGCAAATTTTAATTACGCAAGGGATTGCCTTTTCTATAGTAAATTTTTCAAAATTAATTTGTTACTGTCGCAAATTTTAATTGCGCCAGGGATTGCCGTTTCTATAGTAAATTTTTCAAAAAATAATTTTATACTGTCGCAAATTTTAATTACGCCAGGGATTGCCTTTTCTATAGTAAATTTTTCAAAAAATAATTTTTTACTGTCGCAAATTTTAATTGCGCCAGGGATTGCCTTTTCTATAGTAAATTTTTCAAAAAATAATTTTTGACTGTCGCAAATTTTAAACACGCCAGGGATTGCCTTTTCTACAGTAAATTTTTCAAAAAATAATTTTTTACTGTCGCAAATTTTAATTACTCCGGGGATTGCCATTTCTATAGTAAATTTTTCAAAAATTAATTTTTTACTGTCGCAAATTTTAACTACGCCAGGGATTGCCTTTTCTATAGTAAATTTTTCAAAAATAATTTTTTAATGTCGCAAATTTTAAATACGCCAGGGATTGCCTTTTCTACAGTAAATTTTTCAAAAAATAATTTTTTACTGTCGCCAATTTTAATTACACCAGGGATTGCCTTTTCTACAGTAAATTTTTCAAAAAATAGTTTTTTACTGTCGCAAATTTTAAAAACGCCAAGTATTGCCTTTTCTATAGTAAATTTTTCAAAAATTAATTTTTACTATCGCAAATTTTAATTACGCCAGGGATTGCCTTTTCTATAGTAAATTTTTCAAAAATTAATTTTTTACTGTCGCAAATTTTAAATACGCCAGGGATTGCCTTTTCTATAGTAAATTTTTCAAAAAATAATTTTTTACTGTCGCAAATTTTAAATACGCCAAGGATTGCCTTTTATATAGTAAATTATTCAAAAAATAATTTTTTACTCTCGCAAATTTTAATTACGCCAGGGATTGTCTTTTCTACAGTAAATTTTTCAAAAAATAATTTTCTATTGTCGCAAATTTTAATTGCGCCAGGGATTGCCTTTTCTATAGTAAATTTTTCAAAAATAATTTTATACTGTCGCAAATTTTAATTACGCCAGGGATTGCCTTTTCTACAGTAAATTTTTCAAAAATAATTTTTTACTGTCGCAAATTCTAATTGCGCCCGGGATTGCCTTTTCTACAGTAAATTTTTCAAAAAATAATTTTATACTGTCGCAAATTTTAATTACGCCAGGGATTGCCTTTTCTATAGTAAATTTTTCAAAATTTAATTTTATACTGTCGCAAATTTTAATTGCGCCAGGGATTGCCCTTTCTATAGTAAATTTTTCACAAATTAATTTTTTACTGTCGCAAATTTTAAATACGCCAGGGATTGCCTTTTCTATAGTAAATTATTCAAAAACTAATTTTTTACTGTCGCAAATTTTAATTACGCCCGGGATTGCCTTTTCTTCAGTAAACTTTTCAAAAAATAATTTTTTACTGTCGCAAATTTTAAATACGCCAGGGATTGCCTTTTCTATAGTAAATTTTTCAAAAATTAATTTTTTACTATCGCAAATTTTAATTACGCCAGGGATTGCCTTTTCTATAGTAAATTTTTCAAAAATTAATTTTTTACTGTCGCAAATTTTAAATAGGCCAGGGATTGCCATTTCTATAGTAAATTTTTCAAAAAATAATTTTTTACTGTCGCAAATTTTAATTGCGCCAGGGATTGCCTTTTCTACAGTAAATTTTTCAAAAAATAATTTTCTACTGTCGCAAATTTTAATTGCGCCAGGGATTGCCTTTTCTATAGTAAATTATTCAAAAACTAATTTTTTACTGTCGAAAATTTTAATTACGCCAGGGATTGCCTTTTCTTCAGTAAACTTTTCAAAAAATAATTTTTTACTGTCGCAAATTTTAAATACGCCAGGGATTGCCTTTTCTATAGTAAATTTTTCAAAAATTAATTTTTTACTATCGCAAATTTTAATTACGCCAGGGATTGCCTTTTCTATAGTAAATTTTTCAAAAATTAATTTTTTACCGTCGCAAATTTTAAACACGCCAGGGATTGCCATTTCTATAGTAAATTTTTCAAAAATAATTTTTTACTGTCGCAAATTTTAATTGCGCCAGGGATTGCCTTTTCTACAGTAAATTTATCAAAAAATAATTTTCTACTGTCGCAAATTTTAATTGCGCCAGGGATTGCCTTTTCTACAGTAAATTTTTCAAAAAATAATTTTTTACTGTCGCAAATTTTTAATACGCCAGGGATTGCCTTTTCTATAGTAAATTTTGCAAAAAATATTTTTTTACTGTCGGAAATTTTAATTGCGCCAGGGATTTCCTTTTCTACAGTAAATTTTTCAAAATTTAATTTTATACTGTCGCAAATTTTAATTGCGCCAGGGATTGCCCTTTCTATAGTAAATTTTTCACAAATTAATTTTTTACAGTCGCAAATTTTAATTACGCCAGGGATTGCCTTTTCTATAGTAAATTTTTCAAAATTTAATTTTATATTGTCGCAAATTTTAATTGCGCCAGGGATTGCCCTTTCTGTAGTAAATTCTTCACAAATTAATTTTTTACAGTCGCAAATTTTAAATACGCCAGGCATTGCCTTTTCTATAGTAATTTTTCAAAATTTAATTTTATACTGTCGCAAATTTTAATTGCGCCAGGGATTGCCTTTTCTACAGTAAATTTTTCAAAAAATAATTTTTTACTGTCGCAAATTTTAATTGCGCCAGGGATTGCCTTTTCTACAGTAAATTTTTCAAAAAATAATTTTCTACTGTCGCAAATTTTAATTGCGCCAGGGATTGGCTTTTCTACAGTAAATTTTTCAAAAAATAATTTTTTACTGTCGCAAATTTTAATTACTCCAGGGATTGCCATTTCTATAGTAAATTTTTCAAAAATTAATTTTTTACTGTCGCAAATTTTAACTACGCCATGGATTGCCTTTTCTATAGTAAATTTTTCAAAAATAATTTTTTAATGTCGCAAATTTTAAATACGCCAGGGATTGCCTTTTCTACAGTAAATTTTTCAAAAATAATTTTTTACTGTCGCCAATTTTAATTACACCAGGGATTGCCTTTTCTACAGTAAATTTTTCAAAAAATAGTTTTTTACTGTCGCAAATTTTAAAAACGCCAAGGATTGCCTTTTCTTTAGTAAATTTTTCAAAAATTAATTTTTACTATCGCAAATTTTAATTACGCCAGGGATTGCCTTTTCTATAGTAAATTTTTCAAAAATTAATTTTTTACTGTCGCAAATTTTAAATACGCCAGGGATTGCCTTTTCTATAGTAAATTTTTCAAAAAATAATTTTTTACTGTCGCAAATTTTAAATACGCCAAGGATTGCCTTTTATATAGTAAATTATTCAAAAAATAATTTTTTACTCTCGCAAATTTTAATTACGCCAGGGATTGTCTTTTCTACAGTAAATTTTTCAAAAAATAATTTTCTATTGTCGCAAATTTTAATTGCGCCAGGGATTGCCTTTTCTATAGTAAATTTTTCAAAAATAATTTTATACTGTCGCAAATTTTAATTACGCCAGGGATTGCCTTTTCTACAGTAAATTTTTCAAAAATAATTTTTTACTGTCGCAAATTTTAATTGCGCCCGGGATTGCCTTTTCTACAGTAAATTTTTCAAAAAATAATTTTATACTGTCGCAAATTTTAATTACGCCAGGGATTGCCTTTTCTATAGTAAATTTTTCAAAATTTAATTTTATACTGTCGCAAATTTTAATTGCGCCAGGGATTGCCCTTTCTATAGTAAATTTTTCACAAATTAATTTTTTACTGTCGCAAATTTTAAATACGCCAGGGATTGCCTTTTCTATAGTAAATTATTCAAAAACTAATTTTTTACTGTCGCAAATTTTAATTACGCCAGGGATTGCCTTTTCTTCAGTAAACTTTTCAAAAATAATTTTTTACTGTCGCAAATTTTAAATACGCCAGGGATTGCCTTTTCTATAGTAAATTTTTCAAAAATTAATTTTTTACTATCGCAAATTTTAATTACGCCAGGGATTGCCTTTTCTATAGTAAATTTTTCAAAAATTAATTTTTTACTGTCGCAAATTTTAAATAGGCCAGGCATTGCCATTTCTATAGTAAATTTTTCAAAAAATAATTTTTTACTGTCGCAAATTTTAATTGCGCCAGGGATTGCCTTTTCTACAGTAAATTTTTCAAAAAATAATTTTCTACTGTCGCAAATTTTAATTGCGCCAGGGATTGCCTTTTCTATAGTAAATTATTCAAAAACTAATTTTTTACTGTCGAAAATTTTAATTACGCCAGGGATTGCCTTTTCTTCAGTAAACTTTTCAAAAAATAATTTTTTACTGTCGCAAATTTTAAATACGCCAGGGATTGCCTTTTCTATAGTAAATTTTTCAAAAATTAATTTTTTACTATCGCAAATTTTAATTACGCCAGGGATTGCCTTTTCTATAGTAAATTTTTCAAAATTAATTTTTTACCGTCGCAAATTTTAAACACGCCAGGGATTGCCATTTCTATAGTAAATTTTTCAAAAAATAATTTTTTACTGTCGCAAATTTTAATTGCGCCAGGGATTGCCTTTTCTACAGTAAATTTTTCAAAGAATAATTTTCTACTGTCGCAAATTTTAATTGCGCCAGGGATTGCCTTTTCTACAGTAAATTTTTCAAAAAATAATTTTTTACTGTCGCAAATTTTTAATACGCCAGGGATTGCCTTTTCTATAGTAAATTTTGCAAAAAATATTTTTTTACTGTCGGAAATTTTAATTGCGCCAGGGATTTCCTTTTCTACAGTAAATTTTTCAAAATTTAATTTTATACTGTCGCAAATTTTAATTGCGCCAGGGATTAACCTTTCTATAGTAAATTTTTCACAAATTAATTTTTTACAGTCGCAAATTTTAATTACGCCAGGGATTGCCTTTTCTATAGTAAATTTTTCAAAATTTAATTTTATATTGTCGCAAATTTTAATTGCGCCAGGGATTGCCCTTTCTGTAGTAAATTCTTCACAAATTAATTTTTTACAGTCGCAAATTTTAAATACGCCAGGCATTGCCTTTTCTATAGTAAATTTTTCAAAATTTAATTTTATACTGTCGCAAATTTTAATTGCGCCAGGGATTGCCTTTTCTACAGTAAATTTTTCAAAAATTAATTTTTTAATGTCGCAAATTTTAAATACGCCAGGGATTGCCTTTCTATAGTAAATTATTCAAAAAATAATTTTTTACTGTCGCAAATTTTAATTACGCCAGGGATTGCCTTTTCTATAGTAAATTTTTCAAAAATTAATTTTTTACTGTCGCAAATTTTAATTGCGCCAGGGATTGCCTTTTCTATAGTAAATTTTTCAAAAAATTATTTTATACTGTCGCAAATTTTAATTACGCCAGCGATTGCCTTTTCTATAGTAAATTTTTCAAAAAATATTTTTTTATTGTCGCAAATTTAAATTGCGCCAGGGATTGCCTTTTCTATAGTCAATTTTTCAAAAACTAATTTTTTACTGTCGCAAATTTTAATTGCGCCAGGGATTGCCTTTTCTAGAGTAAATTTTTCAAAAAATAATTTTTTACTGCCGCAAATTTTAAATACGCTATGACTTGCCTTTTCTACAGTAAATTTTTCAAAAAATAATTTTTTATTGTCGCAAATTTTAATTACGCCAGGGATTGCCTTATCTACAGTAAATTTTTCAAAAAATAATTTTTTACTTTCGCAAATTTTAAATACGCCAGGGATTGCCTTTTCTATATGAAATTTATCAAAAATTAATTTTTTACTGTCGCAAATTTTAAATACGCCATGGATTGCCTTTTCTATAGTAAATTTTTCAAAAAATAATTTTTAACTGTCGCAGATTTTAAATACACATGTCAAAAAATAATTTTTTACTGTCGCAAATTTTAATTACGCCAGGAATTGCCTATTCTAGAGTAAATTTTTCAAAAAATAATTTTTTACTGTCCCAAATTTTAAATACGCCAGGGATTGCCTTTTCTATAGTAAATTTTTCAAAAATTAATTTTTTTGTCGCAAATTTTAATTACGCCAGGGATTGCCTTTTCTATAGTAAATTTTTCAAAAATTAATTTTATACTGTCGCAAATTTTAATTGCGCCAGGGATTGCCTTTTCTATAGTAAATTTTTCAAAAATTAATTTTTTACTGTCGCAAATTTTAAATACGCCAGGGATTGCCTTTTCTATAGTAAATTATTCAAAAAATAATTTTTTACTGTCGCAAATTTTAATTACTCCAGGGATTGCCTTTTCTATAGTCAATTTTTCAAAAATTAATTTTTTACTGTCGCAAATTTTAATTGCGCCAGGGATTGCCTTTTCTATAGTAAATTTTTCAAAAAATAATTTTATACTATCGCAAATTTTAATTACGCCAGGGATTGCCTTTTCTATAGTAAATTTTTCAAAAATTAATTTTATACTGTCGCAAATTTTAATTGCGCCAGGGATTGCCTTTTCTATAGTAAATTTTTCAAAAAATAATTTTATACTGTCGCAAATTTTAAATACGCCAGGGATTGCCTTTTCTATAGTAAATTTTTCAAAAAATAATTTTTTACTGTCGCAAATTTTAATTGCGCAAGGGATTGCCTTTTCTATAGTAAATTATTCAAAAAATAATTTTTTACTGTCGCAAATTTTAATTACTCCAGGGATTGCCTTTTCTATAGTCAATTTTTCAAAAATTAATTTTTTACTGTCGCATATTTTAATTGCGCCAGGGATTGCCTTTTCTATAGTAAATTTTTCAAAAAATAATTTTATACTGTCGCAAATTTTAATTACGCCAGCGATTGCCTTGTCCATAGTAAATTTTTCAAAAAATATTTTTATACTGTCGCAAATTTTAATTACGCCAGCGATTGCCTTGTCCATAGTAAATTTTTCAAAAAATATTTTTTTACTGTCGCAAATTTTAATTGCGCCAGGGATTGCCTTTTCTATAGTAAATTTTTCAAAAACTAATTTTTTACTGTCGCAAATTTTAATTCAGCCAGGGATTGCCTTTTCTATAGTAAATTTTTCAAAAAATAATTTTTTATTTTCGCAAATTTTAAATACGCGAGGGCTTGCCTTTTCTATAGTAAATTTTACAAAAAAATTATTTTTTACTCTCGCAAATTTTATAGTAAATTTTTTCTATAGTGAATTTTTCAAAATTTAATTTTATACTGTCGCAAATTTTAATTGCGCCAGGGATTGCCTTTTCTACAGTAAATTTTTCAAAAAATAATTTTATACTGTCGCAAATTTTAAATACGCCAGGGGTTGCCTTTTCTATAGTAAATTTTTCAAAAAATAATTTTATACTGTCGCAAATTTTAAATACGCCAGGGATTGCCTTTTCTATAGTAAATTTTTCAAAAACTAATTTTTTACTGTCGCAAATTTTAATTGCGCCAGGGATTGCCTTTTCTATAGTAAATTATTCAAAAAATAATTTTTTACTCTCGCAAATTTAAATTACGCCAGGGATTGCCTTTTCTATAGTAAATTTTTCAAAAATTAATTTTTTACTGTCGCAAATTTTAATTGCGCCAGGGATTGCCTTTTCTATAGTAAATTTTTCAAAAAATTATTTTATACTGTCGCAAATTTTAATTACGCCAGCGATTGCCTTTTCTATAGTAAATTTTTCAAAAAATATTTTTTTATTGTCGCAAATTTAAATTGCGCCAGGGATTGCCTTTTCTATAGTCAATTTTTCAAAAACTAATTTTTTACTGTCGCAAATTTTAATTGCGCCAGGGATTGCCTTTTCTAGAGTAAATTTTTCAAAAAATAATTTTTTACTGTCGCAAATTTTAAATACGCTATGGCTTGCCTTTTCTACAGTAAATTTTTCAAAAAATAATTTTTTACTGTCGCAAATTTTAATTACGCCAGGGATTGCCTTATCTACAGTAAATTTTTCAAAAAATAATTTTTTACTTTCGCAAATTTTAAATACGCCAGGGATTGCCTTTTCTATATTAAATTTATCAAAAATTAATTTTTTACTGTCGCAAATTTTAAATACGCCATGGATTGCCTTTTCTATAGTAAATTTTTCAAAAAATAATTTTTTACTGTCGCAGATTTTAAATACGCCAGGGATTGCCTTTTCTACAGTAAATTTTTCAAAAAATAATTTTTTACTGTCGCAAATTTTAATTACGCCAGGGATTGCCTTTTCTAGAGTAAATTTTTCAAAAAATAATTTTTTACTGTCCCAAATTTTAAATACGCCAGGGATTGCCTTTTCTATAGTAAATTTTTCAAAAATTAATTTTTTTGTCGCAAATTTTAATTACGCCAGGGATTGCCTTTTCTATAGTAAATTTTTCAAAAATTAATTTTATACTGTCGCAAATTTTAATTGCGCCAGGGATTGCCTTTTCTATAGTAAATTTTTCAAAAATTAATTTTTTACTGTCGCAAATTTTAAATACGCCAGGGATTGCCTTTCCTATAGTAAATTTTTCAAAAAATAATTTTTTACTGTCGCAAATTTTAAATACGCCAGGAATTGCCTTTTCTATAGTAAATTATTCAAAAAATAATTTTTTACTGTCGAAAATTTTAATTACGCCAGGGATTGCCTTTTCTACAGTAAATTTTTCAAAAAATAATTTTCTACTGTCGCAAGTTTTAATAGCGCCAGGGATTGCCTTTTCTATAGTAAATTTTTCAAAAATTAATTTTTAATGTCGCAAATTTTAATTGCGGCAGGGATTGCCTTTTCTATAGTAATTTTTTCAAAAAATAATTTTTTATTGTCGCAAATTTTAAATACGCCAGGGCTTGCCTTTTCTATAGTAAATTTTTCAAAAAATAATTTTTTACTGTCGCAAATTTTAATTGCGCCAGGGATTGCCTTTTCTATAGTAAATTTTTCAAAAATTAATTTTATACTGTCGCAAATTTTAATTGCGCCAGGGATTGCCTTTTCTATAGTAAATTATTCAAAAAATAATTTTTTACTGTCGCAAATTTTAATTACTCCAGGGATTGCCTTTTCTATAGTCAATTTTTCAAAAATTAATTTTTTACTGTCGCAAATTTTAATTGCGCCAGGGATTGCCTTTTCTATAGTAAATTTTTCAAAAAATAATTTTATACTGTCGCAAATTTTAATTACGCCAGGGATTGCCTTTTCTATAGTAAATTTTTCAAAAATTAATTTTATACTGTCGCAAATTTTAATTGCGCCAGGGATTGCCTTTTCTATAGAAAATTTTTCAAAAAATAATTTTATACTGTCGCAAATTTTAAATACGCCAGGGATTGCCTTTTCTATAGTAAATTTTTCAAAAAATAATTTTTTACTGTCGCAAATTTTAATTGCGCAAGGGATTGCCTTTTCTATAGTAAATTATTCAAAAAATAATTTTTTACTGTCGCAAATTTTAATTACTCCAGGGATTGCCTTTTCTATAGTCAATTTTTCAAAAATTAATTTTTTACTGTCGCAAATTTTAATTGCGCCAGGGATTGCCTTTTCTATAGTAAATTTTTCAAAAAATAATTTTATACTGTCGCAAATTTTAATTACGCCAGCGATTGCCTTGTCCATAGTAAATTTTTCAAAAAATATTTTTATACTGTCGCAAATTTTAATTACGCCAGCGATTGCCTTGTCCATAGTAAATTTTTCAAAAAATATTTTTTTACTGTCGCAAATTTTAATTGCGCCAGGGATTGCCTTTTCTATAGTAAATTTTTCAAAAACTAATTTTTTACTGTCGCAAATTTTAATTGAGCCAGGGTTTGCCTTTTCTATAGTAAATTTTTCAAAAAATAATTTTTTATTTTCGCAAATTTTAAATACGCCA
Organism: Dioctria linearis; assembly: GCA_963930735.1. Classification (NCBI taxonomy): domain Eukaryota; kingdom Metazoa; phylum Arthropoda; class Insecta; order Diptera; family Asilidae; genus Dioctria; species Dioctria linearis. The sequence continues at coordinate 38,199 of CAWVNZ010000764.1, forward strand.
GGGCTTGCCTTTTCTATAGTAAATTTTACAAAAAAATTATTTTTTACTCTCGCAAATTTTATAGTAAATTTTTTCTATAGTAAATTTTTCAAAATTTAATTTTATACTGTCGCAAATTTTAATTGCGCCAGGGATTGCCCTTTCTACAGTAAATTTTTCAAAAAATAATTTTATACTGTCGCAAATTTTAAATACGCCAGGGGTTGCCTTTTCTATAGTAAATTTTTCAAAAAATAATTTTATACTGTCGCAAATTTTAAATACGCCAGGGATTGCCTTTTCTATAGTAAATTTTTCAAAAACTAATTTTTTACTGTCGCAAATTTTAATTGCGCCAGGGATTGCCTTTTCTATAGTAAATTATTCAAAAAATAATTTTTTACTGTCGCAAATTTAAATTACGTCAGGGATTGCCTTTTCTATAGTAAATTTTTCAAAAATTAATTTTTTACTGTCGCAAATTTTAATTGCGCCAGGGATTGCCTTTTCTATAGTAAATTTTTCAAAAAATAATTTTATACTGTCGCAAATTTTAATTACGCCAGCGATTGCCTTTTCTAGAGTAAATTTTTCAAAAAATATTTTTTTACTGTCGAAAATTTTAATTGCGCCAGGAATTGCCTTTTCTACAGTAAATTTTTCAAAAAATAATTTTTTATTGTCGCAAATTTTAATTACGCCAGGGATTGCCTTTTCTACAGTAAATTTTTCAAAAAACAATTTTATACTGTCGGAAATTTTAAATACGCCAGGGATTGCCTTTTCTATAGTAAATTATTCAAAAAATAATTTTTTACTGTCGCAAATTTTAATTACTCCAGGGATTGCCTTTTCTATAGTCAATTTTTCAAAAATTAATTTTTTACTGTCGCAAATTTTAATTGCGCCAGGGATTGCCTTTTCTATAGTAAATTTTTCAAAAAATAATTTTATACTGTCGCAAATTTTAATTACGCCAGCGATTGCCTTGTCCATAGTAAATTTTTCAAAAAATATTTTTATACTGTCGCAAATTTTAATTACGCCAGCGATTGCCTTGTCCATAGTAAATTTTTCAAAAAATATTTTTTTACTGTCGCAAATTTTAATTGCGCCAGGGATTGCCTTTTCTATAGTAAATTTTTCAAAAACTAATTTTTTACTGTCGCAAATTTTAATTGAGCCAGGGTTTGCCTTTTCTATAGTAAATTTTTCAAAAAATAATTTTTTATTTTCGCAAATTTTAAATACGCCAGGGCTTGCCTTTTCTATAGTAAATTTTACAAAAAAATTATTTTTTACTCTCGCAAATTTTATAGTAAATTTTTTCTATAGTAAATTTTTCAAAATTTAATTTTATACTGTCGCAAATTTTAATTGCGCCAGGGATTGCCCTTTCTACAGTAAATTTTTCAAAAAATAATTTTATACTGTCGCAAATTTTAAATACGCCAGGGGTTGCCTTTTCTATAGTAAATTTTTCAAAAAATAATTTTATACTGTCGCAAATTTTAAATACGCCAGGGATTGCCTTTTCTATAGTAAATTTTTCAAAAACTAATTTTTTACTGTCGCAAATTTTAATTGCGCCAGGGATTGCCTTTTCTATAGTAAATTATTCAAAAAATAATTTTTTACTGTCGCAAATTTAAATTACGTCAGGGATTGCCTTTTCTATAGTAAATTTTTCAAAAATTAATTTTTTACTGTCGCAAATTTTAATTGCGCCAGGGATTGCCTTTTCTATAGTAAATTTTTCAAAAAATAATTTTATACTGTCGCAAATTTTAATTACGCCAGCGATTGCCTTTTCTAGAGTAAATTTTTCAAAAAATATTTTTTTACTGTCGAAAATTTTAATTGCGCCAGGAATTGCCTTTTCTACAGTAAATTTTTCAAAAAATAATTTTTTATTGTCGCAAATTTTAATTACGCCAGGGATTGCCTTTTCTACAGTAAATTTTTCAAAAAACAATTTTATACTGTCGGAAATTTTAAATACGCCAGGGGTTGCCTTTTCTATAGTAAATTTTTCAAAAAATAATTTTATACTGTCGCAAATTTTAAATACGCCAGGGATTGCCTTTTCTATAGTAAATTTTTCAAAAAATAATTTTTTACTGTCGCAAATTTTAATTGCGCCAGGGATTGCCTTTTCTATAGTAGATTATTCAAAAAATAATTTTTTACTGTCGCAAATTTTAATTACGCCAGGGATTGCCTTTCTATAGTCAATTTTTCAAAAATTAATTTTTTACTGTCGCAAATTTTAATTGCGCCAGGGATTGCCTTTTCTATAGTAAATTTTTCAAAAAATAATTTTATACTGTCGCAAATTTTAATTACGCCAGCGATTGCCTTTTCTATAGTACATTTTTCAAAAAATATTTTTTTACTGTCGCAAATTTTAATTGCGCCAGGGATTGCCTTTTCTATAGTAAATTTTTCAAAAATTAATTTTTTACTGCCGCAAATTTTAATTGCGCCAGGGATTGCCTTTTCTATAGTAAATTTTTCAAAAATAATTTTTTATTGTCGCAAATTTTAAATACGCCAGTGCTTGCCTTTTCTATAGTAAATTTTTCAAAAAATAATTTTTTACTGTCGCAAATTTTAATTGCGCAAGGGATTGCCTTTTCTATAGTAAATTTTTCAAAAAATAATTTTTTACTGTCGCAAATTTTAATTGCGCCAGGGATTGCCTTTTCTATAGTAAATTTTTCAAAAATTAATTTTATACTGTCGCAAATTTTAATTGCGCCAGGGATTGCCTTTTCTATAGTAAATTATTCAAAAAATAATTTTTTACTGTCGCAAATTTTAATTACTCCAGGGATTGCCTTTTCTATAGTCAATTTTTCAAAAATTAATTTTTTACTGTCGCAAATTTTAATTGCGCCAGGGATTGCCTTTTCTATAGTAAATTTTTCAAAAAATAATTTTATACTGTCGCAAATTTTAATTACGCCAGGGATTGCCTTTTCTATAGTAAATTTTTCAAAAATTAATTTTATACTGTCGCAAATTTTAATTGCGCCAGGGATTGCCTTTTCTATAGAAAATTTTTCAAAAAATAATTTTATACTGTCGCAAATTTTAAATACGCCAGGGATTGCCTTTTCTATAGTAAATTTTTCAAAAAATAATTTTTTACTGTCGCAAATTTTAATTGCGCAAGGGATTGCCTTTTCTATAGTAAATTATTCAAAAAATAATTTTTTACTGTCGCAAATTTTAATTACTCCAGGGATTGCCTTTTCTATAGTCAATTTTTCAAAAATTAATTTTTTACTGTCGCAAATTTTAATTGCGCCAGGGATTGCCTTTTCTATAGTAAATTTTTCAAAAAATAATTTTATACTGTCGCAAATTTTAATTACGCCAGCGATTGCCTTGTCCATAGTAAATTTTTCAAAAAATATTTTTATACTGTCGCAAATTTTAATTACGCCAGCGATTGCCTTGTCCATAGTAAATTTTTCAAAAAATATTTTTTTACTGTCGCAAATTTTAATTGCGCCAGGGATTGCCTTTTCTATAGTAAATTTTTCAAAAACTAATTTTTTACTGTCGCAAATTTTAATTGAGCCAGGGTTTGCCTTTTCTATAGTAAATTTTTCAAAAAATAATTTTTTATTTTCGCAAATTTTAAATACGCCAGGGCTTGCCTTTTCTATAGTAAATTTTACAAAAAAATTATTTTTTACTCTCGCAAATTTTATACTAAATTTTTTCTATAGTAAATTTTTCAAAATTTAATTTTATACTGTCGCAAATTTTAATTGCGCCAGGGATTGCCCTTTCTACAGTAAATTTTTCAAAAAATAATTTTATACTGTCGCAAATTTTAAATACGCCAGGGGTTGCCTTTTCTATAGTAAATTTTTCAAAAAATAATTTTATACTGTCGCAAATTTTAAATACGCCAGGGATTGCCTTTTCTATAGTAAATTTTTCAAAAACTAATTTTTTACTGTCGCAAATTTTAATTGCGCCAGGGATTGCCTTTTCTATAGTAAATTATTCAAAAAATAATTTTTTACTGTCGCAAATTTAAATTACGTCAGGGATTGCCTTTTCTATAGTAAATTTTTCAAAAATTAATTTTTTACTGTCGCAAATTTTAATTGCGCCAGGGATTGCCTTTTCTATAGTAAATTTTTCAAAAAATAATTTTATACTGTCGCAAATTTTAATTACGCCAGCGATTGCCTTTTCTAGAGTAAATTTTTCAAAAAATATTTTTTTACTGTCGAAAATTTTAATTGCGCCAGGAATTGCCTTTTCTACAGTAAATTTTTCAAAAAATAATTTTTTATTGTCGCAAATTTTAATTACGCCAGGGATTGCCTTTTCTACAGTAAATTTTTCAAAAAACAATTTTATACTGTCGGAAATTTTAAATACGCCAGGGATTGCCTTTTCTATAGTAAATTATTCAAAAAATAATTTTTTACTGTCGCAAATTTTAATTACTCCAGGGATTGCCTTTTCTATAGTCAATTGTTCAAAAATTAATTTTTTACTGTCGCAAATTTTAATTGCGCCAGGGATTGCCTTTTCTATAGTAAATTTTTCAAAAAATAATTTTATACTGTCGCAAATTTTAATTACGCCAGCGATTGCCTTGTCCATAGTAAATTTTTCAAAAAATATTTTTATACTGTCGCAAATTTTAATTACGCCAGCGATTGCCTTGTCCATAGTAAATTTTTCAAAAAATATTTTTTTACTGTCGCAAATTTTAATTGCGCCAGGGATTGCCTTTTCTATAGTAAATTTTTCAAAAACTAATTTTTTACTGTCGCAAATTTTAATTGAGCCAGGGTTTGCCTTTTCTATAGTAAATTTTTCAAAAAATAATTTTTTATTTTCGCAAATTTTAAATACGCCAGGGCTTGCCTTTTCTATAGTAAATTTTACAAAAAAATTATTTTTTACTCTCGCAAATTTTATAGTAAATTTTTTCTATAGTAAATTTTTCAAAATTTAATTTTATACTGTCGCAAATTTTAATTGCGCCAGGGATTGCCCTTTCTACAGTAAATTTTTCAAAAAATAATTTTATACTGTCGCAAATTTTAAATACGCCAGGGGTTGCCTTTTCTATAGTAAATTTTTCAAAAAATAATTTTATACTGTCGCAAATTTTAAATACGCCAGGGATTGCCTTTTCTATAGTAAATTTTTCAAAAACTAATTTTTTACTGTCGCAAATTTTAATTGCGCCAGGGATTGCCTTTTCTATAGTAAATTATTCAAAAAATAATTTTTTACTGTCGCAAATTTAAATTACGTCAGGGATTGCCTTTTCTATAGTAAATTTTTCAAAAATTAATTTTTTACTGTCGCAAATTTTAATTGCGCCAGGGATTGCCTTTTCTATAGTAAATTTTTCAAAAAATAATTTTATACTGTCGCAAATTTTAATTACGCCAGCGATTGCCTTTTCTAGAGTAAATTTTTCAAAAAATATTTTTTTACTGTCGAAAATTTTAATTGCGCCAGGAATTGCCTTTTCTACAGTAAATTTTTCAAAAAATAATTTTTTATTGTCGCAAATTTTAATTACGCCAGGGATTGCCTTTTCTACAGTAAATTTTTCAAAAAACAATTTTATACTGTCGGAAATTTTAAATACGCCAGGGGTTGCCTTTTCTATAGTAAATTTTTCAAAAAATAATTTTATACTGTCGCAAATTTTAAATACGCCAGGGATTGCCTTTTCTATAGTAAATTTTTCAAAAAATAATTTTTTACTGTCGCAAATTTTAATTGCGCCAGGGATTGCCTTTTCTATAGTAGATTATTCAAAAAATAATTTTTTACTGTCGCAAATTTTAATTACGCCAGGGATTGCCTTTCTATAGTCAATTTTTCAAAAATTAATTTTTTACTGTCGCAAATTTTAATTGCGCCAGGGATTGCCTTTTCTATAGTAAATTTTTCAAAAAATAATTTTATACTGTCGCAAATTTTAATTACGCCAGCGATTGCCTTTTCTATAGTACATTTTTCAAAAAATATTTTTTTACTGTCGCAAATTTTAATTGCGCCAGGGATTGCCTTTTCTATAGTAAATTTTTCAAAAATTAATTTTTTACTGCCGCAAATTTTAATTGCGCCAGGGATTGCCTTTTCTATAGTAAATTTTTCAAAAAATAATTTTTTATTGTCGCAAATTTTAAATACGCCAGTGCTTGCCTTTTCTATAGTAAATTTTTCAAAAAATAATTTTTTACTGTCGCAAATTTTAATTGCGCAAGGGATTGCCTTTTCTATAGTAAATTGTTCAAAAAATAATTTTTTACTGTCGCAAATTTTAATTACTCCAGGGATTGCCTTTTCTATAGTCAATTTTTCAAAAATTAATTTTTTACTGTCGCAAATTTTAATTACGCCAGGGATTGCCTTTTCTATAGTAAATTTTTCAAAAATTAATTTTTTACTGTCGCAAATTTTAATTGCGCCAGGGATTGCCTTTTCTATAGTAAATTTTTCAAAAAATTATTTTATACTGTCGCAAATTTTAATTACGCCAGCGATTGCCTTTTCTATAGTAAATTTTTCAAAAAATATTTTTTTATTGTCGCAAATTTAAATTGCGCCAGGGATTGCCTTTTCTATAGTCAATTTTTCAAAAACTAATTTTTTACTGTCGCAAATTTTAATTGCGCCAGGGATTGCCTTTTCTAGAGTAAATTTTTCAAAAAATAATTTTTTACTGTCGCAAATTTTAAATACGCCATGGCTTGCCTTTTCTACAGTAAATTTTTCAAAAAATAATTTTTTACTGTCGCAAATTTTAATTACGCCAGGGATTGCCTTATCTACAGTAAATTTTTCAAAAAATAATTTTTTACTTTCGCAAATTTTAAATACGCCAGGGATTGCCTTTTCTATATTAAATTTATCAAAAATTAATTTTTTACTTTCGCAAATTTTAAATACGCCATGGATTGCCTTTTCTATAGTAAATTTTTCAAAAAATAATTTTTTACTGTCGCAGATTTTAAATACGCCAGGGATTGCCTTTTCTACAGTAAATTTTTCAAAAAATAATTTTTTACTGTCGCAAATTTTAATTACGCCAGGGATTGCCTTTTCTAGAGTAAATTTTTCAAAAAATAATTTTTTACTGTCCCAAATTTTAAATACGCCAGGGATTGCCTTTTCTATAGTAAATTTTTCAAAAATTAATTTTTTCGTCGCAAATTTTAATTACGCCAGGGATTGCCTTTTCTATAGTAAATTTTTCAAAAATTAATTTTATACTGTCGCAAATTTTAATTGCGCCAGGGATTGCCTTTTCTATAGTAAATTTTTCAAAAATTAATTTTTTACTGTCGCAAATTTTAAATACGCCAGGGATTGCCTTTCCTATAGTAAATTTTTCAAAAAATAATTTTTTACTGTCGCAAATTTTAAATACGCCAGGAATTGCCTTTTCTATAGTAAATTATTCAAAAAATAATTTTTTACTGTCGAAAATTTTAATTACGCCAGGGATTGCCTTTTCTACAGTAAATTTTTCAAAAAATAATTTTCTACTGTCGCAAATTTTAATAGCGCCAGGGATTGCCTTTTCTATAGTAAATTTTTCAAAAATTAATTTTTAATGTCGCAAATTTTAATTGCGGCAGGGATTGCCTTTTCTACAGTAAATTTTTCAAAAAATAATTTTTTACTGTCGAAAATTTTAATTGCGCCAGGAATTGCCAATTCTACAGTAAATTTTTCAAAAAATAATTTTTTACTGTCGCAAATTTTAATTACGCCAGGGATTACTTTTCTACAGTAAATTTTTCAAAAAACAATTTTTTTGTCGCAAATTTTAATTACGCCAGGGATTGCCTTTTCTATAGTAAATTTTTCAAAAATTAATTTTTACTATCGCAAATATTAATTACGCCAGGGATTTCCTTTTCTATAGTAAATTTTTCAAAAATTAATTTTTTACTGTCGCAAATTTTAAATACGCCAGGGATTGCCTTTTCTATAGTAAATTTTTCCAAAAATAATTTTTTACTGTCGCAAATTTTAAATACGCCAGGGATTGCCTTTTCTATAGTAAATTATTCAAAAAATAATTTTTTTCTCTCGCAAATTTTAATTACGCCAGGGATTGCCTTTTCTACACTAAATTTTTCAAAAAATTATTTTCTATTGTCGCAAATTTTAATTGCGCCAGGGATTGCCTTTTCTATAGTAAATTTTTCAAAAATAATTTTATACTGTCGCAAATTTTAATTACGCCAGGGATTGCCTTTTCTACAGTAAATTTTTCAAAAAATAATTTTTTACTGTCGCAAATTTTAATTGCGCCCGGGATTGCCTTTTCTACAGTAAATTTTTCAAAAAATAATTTTATACTGTCGCAAATTTTAATTACGCCAGGGATTGCCTTTTCTATAGTAAATTTTTCAAAATTTAATTTTATACTGTCGCAAATTTTAATTGCTCCAGGGATTGCCCTTTCTATAGTAAATTTTTCACAAATTAATTTTTTACTGTCGCAAATTTTAAATACGCCAGGGATTGCCTTTTCTATAGTAAATTATTCAAAAACTAATTTTTTACTGTCGCAAATTTTAATTACGCCAGGGATTGCCTTTTCTTCAGTAAACTTTTCAAAAAATAATTTTTTACTGTCGCAAATTTTAAATACGCCAGGGATTGCCTTTTCTATAGTAAATTTTTCAAAAATTAATTTTTTACTATCGCAAATTTTAATTACGCCAGGGATTGCCTTTTCTATAGTAAATTTTTAAAAAATTAATTTTTTACTGTCGCAAATTTTAATTGCGGCAGGGATTGCCTTTTCTACAGTAAATTTTTCAAAAAATAATTTTTTACTGTCGAAAATTTTAATTGCACCAGGGATTGCCTTTTCTGCAGTAAATTTTTCAAAAAATAATTTTTTACTGTCGCAAATTTTAATTGCGCCATGGATTGCCTTTTCTATAGTAAATTTTTCAAAAAATAATTTTTTACTGTCGAAAATTTTAATTGCACCAGGGATTGCCTTTTCTGCAGTAAATTTTTCAAAAAATAATTTTTTACTGTCGCAAATTTTAATTACGCCACGGATTGCCTTTTCTACCGTCAATTTTTCAAAAAATAATTTTTTATTGTCGCAAATTTTAATTGCGCCATGGATTGCCTTTTCTATAGTAAATTTTTCAAAAAATAATTTTATACTGTCGCAAATTTTAATTGCGCCATGGATTGCCTTTTCTATAGTAAATTTTTCAAAAAATAATTTTTTACTGTCGAAAATTTTAATTGCACCAGGGATTGCCTTTTCTGCAGTAAATTTTTCAAAAAATAATTTTTTACTGTCGCAAATTTTAATTACGCCACGGATTGCCTTTTCTACCGTAAATTTGTCAAAAAATAATTTTTTAATGTTGCAAATTTTAATTGCGCCAGGGATTGCCTTTTCTACTTTAAATTTTTCAAAAAATTATTTTATACTGTCGCAAATTTTAATTACGCCAGAAATTGCCTTTTCTATAGTAAATTTTTCAAAATTTAATTTTATACTGTCGCAACTTTTAATTGCGCCAGGGATTGCCCTTTCTATAGTAAATTTTTCACAAATTAATTTTTTACAGTCGCAAATTTTAATTACGCCAGGGATTGCCTTTTCTATAGTAAATTTTTCAAAATTTAATTTTATATTATCGCAAATTTTAATTGCGCAGGGATTGCCCTTTCTGTAGTAAATTCTTCACAAATTAATTTTTTACGGTCGCAAATTTTAAATACGCCAGGCATTGCCTTTTCTATAGTAAATTATTCAAAAATTAATTTTTTACTGTCGCAAATTTTAATCACGCCAGGGATTGCCTTTTCTACAGTAAATTATTCAAAAAATAATTTTTTACTCTCGCAAATTTTAATTACGCCAGGGATTGCCTTTTCTACAGTAAATTTTTCAAAAAATAATTTTCTATTGTCGCAAATTTTAATTACGCCAGGGATTGCCTTTTCTACAGTAAATTTTTCAAAAAATAATTTTTTACTGTCGCAAATTTTAATTGCGCCCGGGATTGCCTTTTCTACAGTAAATTTCTCAAAAAATATTTTTATACTGTCGCAAATTTTAATTACGCCAGGGATTGCCTTTTCTATAGTAAATTTTTCAAAATTTAATTTTATACTGTCGCAAATTTTAATTGCTCCAGGGATTGCCATTTCTATAGTAAATTTTTCACAAATTAATTTTTTACTGTCGCAAATTTCAAATACGCCATGGATTGCCTTTTCTATAGTAAATTTTTCAAAAAATAATTTTTTACTGTCGCAGATTTTAAATACGCCAGCGATTGCCTTTTCTACAGTAAATTTTTCAAAAAATAATTTTTTACTGTCGCAAATTTTAATTACGCCAGGGATTGCCTTTTCTAGAGTAAATTTTTCAAAAAATAATTTTTTACTGTCCTAAATTTTAAATACGCCAGGGATTGCCTTTTCTATAGTAAATTTTTCAAAAATTAATTTTTTTGTCGCAAATTTTAATTACGCCAGGGATTGCCTTTTCTATAGTAAATTTTTCAAAAATTAATTTTATACTGTCGCAAATTTTAATTGCGCCAGGGATTGCCTTTTCTATAGTAAATTTTTCAAAAATTAATTTTTTACTGTCGCAAATTTTAAATACGCCAGGGATTGCCTTTCCTATAGTAAATTTTTCAAAAAATAATTTTTTACTGTCGCAAATTTTAAATACGACAGGAATTGCATTTTCTATAGTAAATTATTCAAAAAATAATTTTTTACTGTCGAAAATTTTAATTACGCCAGGGATTGCCTTTTCTACAGTAAATTTTTCAAAAAATTATTTTCTACTGTCGCAAATTTTAATAGCGCCAGGGATTGCCTTTTCTATAGTAAATTTTTCAAAAATTAATTTTTAATGTCGCAAATTTTAATTGCGGCAGGGATTGCCTTTTCTATAGTAAATTTTTCAAAAAATATTTTTTTATTGTCGCAAATTTTAAATACGCCAGGGTTTGCCTTTTCTATAGTAAATTTTTCAAAAAATAATTTTTTACTGTCGCAAATTTTAATTGCGCAAGGGATTGCCTTTTCTATAGTAAATTATTCAAAAAATAATTTTTTACTGTCGCAAATTTTAATTACTCCAGGGATTGCCTTTTCTATAGCCAATTTTTCAAAAATTAATTTTTTACTGTCGCAAATTTTAATTGCGCCAGGGATTGCCTTTTCTATAGTAAATTTTTCAAAAAATAATTTTATACTGTCGCAAATTTTAATTACGCCAGGGATTGCCTTTTCTATAGTAAATTTTTCAAAAATTAATTTTATACTGTCGCAAATTTTAATTGCGCCAGGGATTGCCTTTTCTATAGTAAATTTTTCAAAAAATAATTTTATACTGTCGCAAATTTTAAATACGCCAGGGATTGCCTTTTCTATAGTAAATTTTTCAAAAAATAATTTTTTACTGTCGCAAATTTTAATAGCGCAAGGGATTGCCTTTTCTATAGTAAATTATTCAAAAAATAATTTTTAACTGTCGCAAATTTTAATTACTCCAGGGATTGCCCTTTCTATAGTCAATTTTTCAAAAATTAATTTTTTACTGTCGCAAATTTTAATTGCGCCAGGGATTGCCTTTTCTATAGTAAATATTTCAAAAAATAATTTTCTACTGTCGCAAATTTTAATTACGCCAGCGATTGCCTTGTCCATAGTAAATTTTTCAAAAAATATTTTTATACTGTCGCAAATTTTAATTACGCCAGCGATTGCCTTGTCCATAGTAAATTTTTCAAAAAATATTTTTTTACTGTCGCAAATTTTAATTGCGCCAGGGATTGCCTTTTCTATAGTAAATTTTTCAAAAACTAATTTTTTACTGTCGCAAATTTTAATTGAGCCAGGGATTGCCTTTTCTATAGTAAATTTTTCAAAAAATAATTTTTTATTTTCGCAAATTTTAAATACGCCAGGGCTTGCCTTTTCTATAGTAAATTTTACAAAAAAATTATTTTTTACTCTCGCAAATTTTATAGTAAATTTTTTCTATAGTAAATTTTTCAAAATTTAATTTTATACTGTCGCAAATTTTAAATGTGCCAGGGAATGCCTTTTATACAGTAAATTTTTCAAAAAATAATTTTATACTGTCGCAAATTTTAAATACGCCAGGGGTTGCCTTTTCTATAGTAAATTTTTCAAAAAATTTATACTGTCGCAAATTTTAAATACGCCAGGGATTGCCTTTTCTATAGTAAATTTTTCAAAAACTAATTTTTTACTGTCGCAAATTTTAATTGCGCCAGGGATTGCCTTTTCTATAGTAAATTATTCAAAAAATAATTTTTTACTGTCGCAAATTTAAATTACGCCAGGGATTGCCTTTTCTATAGTAAATTTTTCAAAAATTAATTTTTTACTGTCGCAAATTTTAATTGCGCCAGGGATTGCCTTTTGTATAGTAAATTTTTCAAAAAATAATTTTATACTGTCGCAAATTTTAGTTACGCCAGCGATTGCCTTTTCTATAGTAAATTTTTCAAAAAATATTTTTTTACTGTCGAAAATTTTAATTGCGCCAGGAATTGCCTTTTCTACAGTAAATTTTTCAAAAAATAATTTTTTATTGTCGCAAATTTTAATTACGCCAGGGATTGCCTTTTCTACAGTAAATTTTTCAAAAAACAATTTTATACTGTCGGAAATTTTAAATACGCCAGGGGTTGCCTTTTCTATAGTAAATTTTTCAAAAAATAATTTTATACTGTCGCAAATTTTAAATACGCCAGGGATTGCCTTTTCTATAGTAAATTTTTCAAAAAATAATTTTTTACTGTCGCAAATTTTAATTGCGCCAGGGATTGCCTTTTCTATAGTAGATTATTCAAAAAATAATTTTTTACTGTCGCAAATTTTAATTACGCCAGGGATTGCCTTTCTATAGTCAATTTTTCAAAAATTAATTTTTTACTGTCGCAAATTTTAATTGCGCCAGGGATTGCCTTTTCTATAGTAAATTTTTCAAAAAATAATTTTATACTGTCGCAAATTTTAATTACGCCAGCGATTGCCTTTTCTATAGTACATTTTTCAAAAAATATTTTTTTACTGTCGCAAATTTTAATTGCGCCAGGGATTGCCTTTTCTATAGTAAATTTTTCAAAAATTAATTTTTTACTGCCGCAAATTTTAATTGCGCCAGGGATTGCCTTTTCTATAGTAAATTTTTCAAAAAATAATTTTTTATTGTCGCAAATTTTAAATACGCCAGGGCTTGCCTTTTCTATAGTAAATTTTTCAAAAAATAATTTTTTACTGTCGCAAATTTTAATTACGCCAGGGATTGCCTTATTTACAGTAAATTTTTTAAAAAATAATTTTTTACTTTCGCAAATTTTAAATACGCCAGGGATTGCCTTTTCTATATTAAATTTATCAAAAATTAATTTTTTACTGTCGCAAATTTTAAATACGCCATGGATTGCCTTTTCTATAGTAAATTTTTCACAAAATAATTTTTTACTGTCGCAGATTTTAAATACGCCAGGGATTGCCTTTTCTACAGTAAATTTTTCAAAAAATAATTTTTTACTGTCGCAAATTTTAATTACGCCAGGGATTGCCTTTTCTAGAGTAAATTTTTCAAAAAATAATTTTTTACTGTCCCAAATTTTAAATACGCCAGGGATTGCCTTTTCTATAGTAAATTTTTCAAAAATTAATTTTTTTGTCGCAAATTTTAATTACGGCAGGGATTGCCTTTTCTATAGTAAATTTTTCAAAAATTAATTTTATACTGTCGAAAATTTTAATTGCGCCAGGGATTGCCTTTTCTATAGTAAATTTTTCAAAAATTAATTTTTTACTGTCGCAAATTTTAAATACGCCAGGGATTGCCTTTCCTATAGTAAATTTTTCAAAAAATAATTTTTTACTGTCGCAAATTTTAAATACGCCAGGAATTGCCTTTTCTATAGTAAATTATTCAAAAAATAATTTTTTACTGTCGAAAATTTTAATTACGCCAGGGATTGCCTTTTCTACAGTAAATTTTTCAAAAAATAATTTTCTACTGTCGCAAATTTTAATAGCGCCAGGGATTGCCTTTTCTATAGTAAATTTTTCAAAAATTAATTTTTAATGTCGCAAATTTTAATTGCGGCAGGGATTGCCTTTTCTACAGTAAATTTTTCAAAAAATAATTTTTTACTGTCGAAAATTTTAATTGCGCCAGGGATTGCCTATTCTACAGTAAATTTTTCAAAAAATAATTTTTTACTGTCGCAAATTTTAATTACGCCAGGGATTACCTTTTCTACAGTAAATTTTTCAAAAAACAATTTTTTTGTCGCAAATTTTAATTACGCCAGGGATTGCCTTTTCTATAGTAAATTTTTCAAAAATTAATTTTTTTGTCGCAAATTTTAATTACGCCAGGGATTGCCTTTTCTATAGTAAATTTTTCAAAAATTAATTTTATACTGTCGCAAATTTTAATTGCGCCAGGGATTGCCTTTTCTATAGTAAATTTTTCAAAAAATAATTTTATACTGTCGCAAATTTTAAATACGCCAGGGATTGCCTTTTCTATAGTAAATTTTTCAAAAAATAATTTTTTACTGTCGCAAATTTTAATTGCGCAAGGGATTGCCTTTTCTATAGTAAATTATTCAAAAAATAATTTTTTACTGTCGCAAATTTTAATTACTCCAGGGATTGCCTTTTCTATAGTCAATTTTTCAAAAATTAATTTTTTACTGTCGCAAATTTTAATTGCGCCAGGGATTGCCTTTTCTATAGTAAATTTTTCAAAAAATAATTTTATACTGTCGCAAATTATAATTACGCCAGGGCTTGCCTTTTCTATAGTAAATTTTTCAAAAAATAATTTTTTACTGTCGCAAATTTTAATAGCGCCAGGGATTGCCTTTTCTATAGTAAATTATTCAAAAAATAATTTTTGACTGTCGCAAATTTTAATTACTCCAGGGATTGCCTTTTCTATAGTCAATTTTTCAAAAATTAATTTTTTACTGTCGCAAATTTTAATTACGCCAGGGATTGCCTTTTCTATAGTAAATTTTTCAAAAATTAATTTTTTACTGTCGCAAATTTTAATTGCGCCAGGGATTGCCTTTTCTATAGTAAATTTTTCAAAAAATTATTTTATACTGTCGCAAATTTTAATTACGCCAGCGATTGCCTTTTCTATAGTAAATTTTTCAAAAAATATTTTTTTATTGTCGCAAATTTAAATTGCGCCAGGGATTGCCTTTTCTATAGTCAATTTTTCAAAAACTAATTTTTTACTGTAGCAAATTTTAATTGCGCCAGGGATTGCCTTTTCTAGAGTAAATTTTTCAAAAAATAATTTTTTACTGTCGCAAATTTTAAATACGCCATGGCTTGCCTTTTCTACAGTAAATTTTTCAAAAAATAATTTTTTACTGTCGCAAATTTTAATTACGCCAGGGATTGCCTTATTTACAGTAAATTTTTTAAAAAATAATTTTTTACTTTCGCAAATTTTAAATACGCCAGGGATTGCCTTTTCTATATTAAATTTATCAAAAATTAATTTTTTACTGTCGCAAATTTTAAATACGCCATGGATTGCCTTTTCTATAGTAAATTTTTCAAAAAATAATTTTTTACTGTCGCAGATTTTAAATACGCCAGGGATTGCCTTTTCTACAGTAAATTTTTCAAAAAATAATTTTTTACTGTCGCAAATTTTAATTACGCCAGGGATTGCCTTTTCTAGAGTAAATTTTTCAAAAAATAATTTTTTACTGTCCCAAATTTTAAATACGCCAGGGATTGCCTTTTCTATAGTAAATTTTTCAAAAATTAATTTTTTTGTCACAAATTTTAATTACGGCAGGGATTGCCTTCTCTATAGTAAATTTTTCAAAAATTAATTTTATACTGTCGAAAATTTTAATTGCGCCAGGGATTGCCTTTTCTATAGTAAATTTTTCAAAAATTAATTTTTTACTGTCGCAAATTTTAAATATGCCAGGGATTGCCTTTCCTATAGTAAATTTTTCAAAAAATAATTTTTTACTGTCGCAAATTTTAAATACGCCAGGAATTGCCTTTTCTATAGTAAATTATTCAAAAAATAATTTTTTACTGTCGAAAATTTTAATTACGCCAGGGATTGCCTTTTCTACAGTAAATTTTTCAAAAAATAATTTTCTACTGTCGCAAATTTTAATAGCGCCAGGGATTGCCTTTTCTATAGTAAATTTTTCAAAAATTAATTTTTAATGTCGCAAATTTTAATTGCGGCAGGGATTGCCTTTTCTACAGTAAATTTTTCAAAAAATAATTTTTTACTGTCGAAAATTTTAATTGCGCCAGGGATTGCCTATTCTACAGTAAATTTTTCAAAAAATAATTTTTTACTGTCGCAAATTTTAATTACGCCAGGGATTACCTTTTCTACAGTAAATTTTTCAAAAAACAATTTTTTTGTCGCAAATTTTAATTACGCCAGGGATTGCCTTTTCTATAGTAAATTTTTCAAAAATTAATTTTTTTGTCGCAAATTTTAATTACGCCAGGGATTGCCTTTTCTATAGTAAATTTTTCAAAAATTAATTTTATACTGTCGCAAATTTTAATTGCGCCAGGGATTGCCTTTTCTATTGTAAATTTTTCAAAAAATAATTTTATACTGTCGCAAATTTTAAATACGCCAGGGATTGCCTTTTCTATAGTAAATTTTACAAAAAAATTATTTTTTACTCTCGCAAATTTTATAGTAAATTTTTTCTATAGTAAATTTTTCAAAATTTAATTTTATACTGTCGCAAATTTTAATTGCGCCAGGGATTGCCTTTTCTACAGTAAATTTTGCAAAAAATAATTTTATACTGTCGCAAATTTTAAATACGCCAGCGATTGCCTTGTCCATAGTAAATTTTTCAAAAAATATTTTTATACTGTCGCAAATTTTAATTACGCCAGCGATTGCCTTGTCCATAGTAAATTTTTCAAAAAATATTTTTTTACTGTCGCAAATTTTAATTGCGCCAGGGATTGCCTTTTCTATAGTAAATTATTCAAAAAATAATTTTTTACTGTCGCAAATTTAAATTACGCCAGGGATTGCCTTTTCTATAGTAAATTTTTCAAAAATTAATTTTTTACTGTCGCAAATTTTAATTGCGCCAGGGATTGCCTTTTCTATAGTAAATTTTTCAAAAAATAATTTTATACTGTCGCAAATTTTAATTACGCCAGCGATTGCCTTTTCTATAGTAAATTTTACAAAAAATATTTTTTTACTGTCGAAAATTTTAATTGCGCCAGGAATTGCCTTTTCTACAGTAAATTTTTCAAAAAATAATTTTTTATTGTCGCAAATTTTAATTACGCCAGGGATTGCCTTTTCTACAGTAAATTTTTCAAAAAACAATTTTATACTGTCGGAAATTTTAAATACGCCAGGGGTTGCCTTTTCTATAGTAAATTTTTCAAAAAATAATTTTATACTGTCGCAAATTTTAGATACGCCAGGGATTGCCTTTTCTATAGTAAATTTTTCAAAAAATAATTTTTTACTGTCGCAAATTTTAATTGCGCCAGGGATTGCCTTTTCTATAGTAGATTATTCAAGAAATAATTTTTTACTGTCGCAAATTTTAATTACGCCAGGGATTGCCTTTCTATAGTTAATTTTTCAAAAATTAATTTTTTACTGTCGCAAATTTTAATTGCGCCAGGGATTGCCTTTTCTATAGTAAATTTTTCAAAAAATAATTTTATACTGTCGCAAATTTTAATTACGCCAGCGATTGCCTTTTCTATAGTGCATTTTTCAAAAAATATTTTTTTACTGTCGCAAATTTTAATTGCGCCAGGGCTTGCCTTTTCTATAGTAAATTTTTCAAAAATTAATTTTTTACTGTCGCAAATTTTAATTGCGCCAGGGATTGCCTTTTCTATAGTAAATTTTTCAAAAAAAATTTTTTTATTGTCGCAAATTTTAAATACGCCAGGGCTTGCCTTTTCTATAGTAAATTTTTCAAAAAATAATTTTTTACTGTCGCAAATTTTAATTGCGCAAGGGATTGCCTTTTCTATAGTAAATTATTCAAAAAATATTTTTTTACTGTCGCAAATTTTAATTACTCCAGGAATTGCCTTTTCTATAGTCAATTTTTCAAAAATTAATTTTTTACTGTCACAAATTTTAATTGCGCCAGGGATTGCCTTTTCTATAGTAAATTTTTCAAAAAATAATTTTATACTGTCGCAAATTTTAATTACGCCAGGGATTGCCTTTTCTATAGTAAATTTTTCAAAAATTAATTTTATACTGTCGCAAATTTTAATTGCGCCAGGGATTGCCTTTTCTATAGTAAATTTTTCAAAAAATAATTTTATACTGTCGCAAATTTTAAATACGCCAGGGATTGCCTTTTCTAAAGTAAATTTTTCAAAAAATAATTTTTTACTGTCGCAAATTTTAATTGCGCAAGGGATTGCCTTTTCTATAGTAAATTATTCAAAAAATAATTTTTTACTGTCGCAAATTTTAATTACTCCAGGGATTGCCTTTTCTATAGTCAATTTTTCAAAAATTAATTTTTTACTGTCGCAAATTTTAATTGCGCCAGGGATTGCCTTTTCTATAGTAAATTTTTCAAAAAATAATTTTATACTGTCGCAAATTTTAATTACGCCAGCGATTGCCTTGTCCATAGTAAATTTTTCAAAAAATATTTTTATACTGTCGCAAATTATAATTACGCCAGCGATTGCCTTGTCCATAGTAAATTTTTCAAAAAATATTTTTTTACTGTCGCAAATTTTAATTGCGCCAGGGATTGCCTTTTCTATAGTAAATTTTTCAAAAACTAATTTTTTACTGTCGCAAATTTTAATTGAGCCAGGGATTGCCTTTTCTATAGTAAATTTTTCAAAAAATAATTTTTATTTTCGCAAATTTTAAATACGCCAGGGCTTGCCTTTTCTATAGTAAATTTTACAAAAAAATTATTTTTTACTCTCGCAAATTTTATAGTAAATTTTTTCTATAGTAAATTTTTCAAAATTTAATTTTATACTGTCGCAAATTTTAATAGCGCCAGGGATTGCCTTTTCTACAGTAAATTTTTCAAAAAATATTTTTTTACTGTCGAAAATTTTAATTGCGCCAGGAATTGCCTTTTCTACAGTAAATTTTTCGAAAAATAATTTTTTATTGTCGCAAATTTTAATTACGCCAGGGATTGCATTTTCTACAGTAAATTTTTCAAAAAACAATTTTATACTGTCGGAAATTTTAAATACGCCAGGGGTTGGCTTTTCTATAGTAAATTTTTCAAAAAATAATTTTATACTGTCGCAAATTTTAAATACGCCAGGGATTGCCTTTTCTATAGTAAATTTTTCAAAAAATAATTTTTTACTGTCGCAAATTTTAATTGCGCCAGGGATTGCCTTTTCTATAGTAGATTATTCAAAAAATAATTTTTTACTGTCGCAAATTTTAATTACGCCAGGGATTGCCTTTCTATAGTCAATTTTTCAAAAATTAATTTTTTACTGTCGCAAATTTTAATTGCGCCAGGGATTGCCTTTTCTATAGTAAATTTTTCAAAAAATAATTTTATACTGTCGCAAATTTTAATTACGCCAGCGATTGCCTTTTCTATAGTACATTTTTCAAAAAATATTTTTTTACTGTCGCAAATTTTAATTGCGCCAGGGATTGCCTTTTCTATAGTAAATTTATCAAAAATTAATTTTTTACTGTCGCAAATTTTAATTGCGCCAGGGATTGCCTTTTCTATAGTAAATTTTTCAAAAAATAATTTTTTATTGTCGCAAATTTTAAATACGCCAGGGCTTGCCTTTTCTATAGTAAATTTTTCAAAAAATAATTTTTTACTGTCGCCAATTTTAATTGCGCAAGGGATTGATTTTCTATAGTAAATTATTCAAAAAATAATTTTTTACTGTCGCAAATTTTAATTACTCCAGGGATTGCCTTTTCTATAGTCAATTTTTCAAAAATTAATTTTTTACTGTCGCAAATTTTAATTACGCCAGGGATTGCCTTTTATATAGTAAATTTTTAAAAAATTAATTTTTTACTGTCGCAAATTTTAATTGCGCCAGGGATTGCCTTTTCTATAGTAAATTTTCCAAAAAATTATTTTATACTGTCGCAAATTTTAATTACGCCAGCGATTGCCTTTTCTATAGTAAATTTTTCAAAAAATATTTTTTTATTGTCGCATATTTAAATTGCGCCAGGGATTGCCTTTTCTATAGTCAATTTTTCAAAAACTAATTTTTTACTGTCGCAAATTTTAATTGCGCCAGGGATTGCCTTTTCTAGAGTAAATTTTTCAAAAAATAATTTTTTACTGTCGCAAATTTTAAATACGCCATGGCTTGCCTTTTCTACAGTAAATTTTTCAAAAAATAATTTTTTACTGTCGCAAATTTTAATTACGCCCGGGATTGCCTTATCTACAGTAAATTTTTCAAAAATTAATTTTTTACTGTAGCAAATTTTAATTACGCCAGCGATTGCCTTTTCTATAGTACATTTTTCAAAAAATATTTTTTTACTGTCGCAAATTTTAATTGCGCCAGGGATTGCCTTTTCTATAGTAAATTTTTCAAAATTTAATTTTATACTGTCGCAAATTTTAATTGCGCCAGGGATTGCCTTTTCTACAGTAAATTTTTCAAAAAATAATTTTATACTGTCGCAAATTTTAAATACGCCAGGGGTTGCCTTTTCTATAGTAAATTTTTCAAAAAATAATTTTATACTGTCGCAAATTTTAAATACGCCAGGGATTGCCTTTTCTACAGTAAATTTTTCAAAAACTAATTTTTTACTGTCGCAAATTTTAATTGCGCCAGGGATTGCCTTTTCTATAGTAAATTTTTCAAAAATTAATTTTTTACTGTAGCAAATTTTAATTGCGCCAGGGATTGCCTTTTCTATAGTAAATTTTTCAAAAAATAATTTTTTACTGTCGCAAATTTTAATTGCGCCAGGGATTGCCTTTTCTATAGTGGATTATTCAAAAAATAATTTTTTACTGTCGCAAATTTTAATTACGCCAGGGATTGCCTTTCTATAGTCAATTTTTCAAAAATTAATTTTTTACTGTCGCAAATTTTAATTGCGCCAGGGATTGCCTTTTCTATAGTAAATTTTTCAAAAAATAATTTTATACTGTCGCAAATTTTAATTACGCCAGCGATTGCCTTTTCTATAGTACATTTTTCAAAAAATATTTTTTTACGGTCGCAAATTTTAATTGCGCCAGGGATTGCCTTTTCTATAGTAAATTTATCAAAAATTAATTTTTTACTGTCGCAAATTTTAATTGCGCCAGGGATTGCCTTTTCTATAGTAAATTTTTCAAAAAATAATTTTTTGTTGTCGCAAATTTTAAATACGCCAGGGCTTGCCTTTTCTATAGTAAATTTTTCAAAAAATAATTTTTTACTGTCGCAAATTTTAATTGCGCAAGGGATTGCCTTTTCTATAGTAAATTATTCAAAAAATATTTTTTTACTGTCGCAAATTTTAATTACTCCAGGGATTGCCTTTTCTATAGTCAATTTTTCAAAAATTAATTTTTTACTGTCGCAAATTTTAATTGCGCCAGGGATTGCCTTTTCTATAGTAAATTTTTCAAAAAATAATTTTATACTGTCGCAAATTTTAATTAAGCCAGGGATTGCCTTTTCTATAGTAAATTTTTCAAAAATTAATTTTATACTGTCGCAAATTTTAATTGCGCCAGGGATTGCCTTTTCTATAGTAAATTTTTCAAAAAATAATTTTATACTGTCGCAAATTTTAAATACGCCAGGGATTGCCTTTTCTATAGTAAATTTTTCAAAAAATAATTTTTTACTGTCGCAAATTTTAATTGCGCAAGGGATTGCCTTTTCTATAGTAAATTATTCAAAAAATAATTTTTTACTGTCGCAAATTTTAATTACACCAGGGATTGCCTTTTCTATAGTCAATTTTTCAAAAATTAATTTTTTACTGTCGCAAATTTTAATTGCGCCAGGGATTGCCTTTTCTATAGTAAATTTTTCAAAAAATAATTTTATACTGTCGCAAATTTTAATTACGCCAGCGATTGCCTTGTCCATAGTCAATTTTTCAAAAATTAATTTTTTACTGTCGCAAATTTTAATTGCGCCAGGGATTGCCTTTTCTATAGTAAATTTTTCAAAAAATAATTTTTTATTTTCGCAAATTTTAAATACGCCAGGGCTTGCCTTTTCTATAGTAAATTTTACAAAAAAATTATTTTTTACTCTCGCAAATTTTATAGTAAATTTTTTCTATAGTAAATTTTTCAAAATTTAATTTTATACTGTCGCAAATTTTAATTGCGCCAGGGATTGCCTTTTCTATAGTAAATTTTTCAAAAAATAATTTTATACTGTCGCAAATTTTAATTACGCCAGCGATTGCCTTTTCTATAGTAAATTTTTCAAAAAATATTTTTTTACTGTCGAAAATTTTAATTGCGCTAGGAATTGCCTTTTCTACAGTAAATTTTTCGAAAAATAATTTTTTATTGTCGCAAATTTTAAATACGCCAGGGATTGCCTTTTCTACAGTAAATTTTTCAAAAAACAATTTTATACTGTCGGAAATTTTAAATACGCCAGGGGTTGCCTTTTCTATAGTAAATTTTTCAAAAAATAATTTTATACTGTCGCAAATTTTAAATACGCCAGGGATTGCTTTTCTATAGTAAATTTTTCAAAAAATAATTTTTTACTGTCGCAAATTTTAATTGCGCCAGGGATTGCCTTTTCTATAGTAGATTATTCAAAAAATAATTTTTTACTGTCGCAAATTTTAATTACGCCAGGGATTGCCTTTCTATAGTCAATTTTTCAAAATTAATTTTTTACTGTCGCAAATTTTAATTGCGCCAGGGATTGCCTTTTCTATAGTAAATTTTTCAAAAAATAATTTTATACTGTCGCAAATTTTAATTACGCCAGCGATTGCCTTTTCTATAGTACATTTTTCAAAAAATATTTTTTTATTGTCGCAAATTTTAATTGCGCCAGGGATTGCCTTTTCTATAGTAAATTTATCAAAAATTAATTTTTTACTGTCGCAAATTTTAATTGCGCCAGGGATTGCCTTTTCTATAGTAAATTTTTCAAAAAATAATTTTTTATTGTCGCAAATTTTAAATACGCCAGGGCTTGCCTTTTCTATAGTAAATTTTTCAAAAAATAATTTTTTACTGTCGCCAATTTTAATTGCGCAAGGGATTGATTTTCTATAGTAAATTATTCAAAAAATAATTTTTTACTGTCGCAAATTTTAATTACTCCAGGGATTGCCTTTTCTATAGTCAATTTTTCAAAAATTAATTTTTTACTGTCGCAAATTTTAATTACGCCAGGGATTGCCTTTTCTATAGTAAATTTTTCAAAAATTAATTTTTTACTGTCGCAAATTTTAATTGCGCCAGGGATTGCCTTTTCTATAGTAAATTTTCCAAAAAATTATTTTATACTGTCGCAAATTTTAATTACGCCAGCGATTGCCTTTTCTATAGTAAATTTTTCAAAAAATATTTTTTTATTGTCGCATATTTAAATTGCGCCAGGGATTGCCTTTTCTATAGTCAATTTTTCAAAAACTAATTTTTTTGCTGTCGCAAATTTTAATTGCGCCAGGGATTGCCTTTTCTAGAGTAAATTTTTCAAAAAATAATTTTTTACTGTCGCAAATTTTAAATACGCCATGGCTTGCCTTTTCTACAGTAAATTTTTCAAAAAATAATTTTTTACTGTCGCAAATTTTAATTACGCCAGGGATTGCCTTATCTACAGTAAATTTTTCAAAAAATAATTTTTTACTTTCGCAAATTTTAAATACGCCAGGGATTGCCTTTTCTATATTAAATTTATCAAAAATTAATTTTTTACTGTCGCAAATTTTAAGTACGCCAGGGATTGTTTTTTCCTATAGTAAATTTTTCAAAAATTAATTTTTTACTGTCGCAAATTTTAAATACGCCATGGATTGCCTTTTCTATAGTAAATTTTTCAAAAAATAATTTTTTACTGTCGCAGATTTTAAATACGCCAGGAATTGCCTTTTCTACAGTAAATTTTTCAAAAAATAATTTTTTACTGTCGCAAATTTTAATTACGCCAGGGATTGCCTTTTCTAGAGTAAATTTTTCAAAAAATAATTTTTTACTGTCCCAAATTTTAAATACGCCAGGGATTGCCTTTTCTATAGTAAATTTTTCAAAAATTAATTTTTTTGTCGCAAATTTTAATTACGCCAGGGATTGCCTTTTCTATAGTAAATTTTTCAAAAATTAATTTTATACTGTCGCAAATTTTAATTGCGCCAGGGATTGCCTTTTCTATAGTAAATTTTTCAAAAATTAATTTTTTACTGTCGCAAATTTTAAATACGCCAGGGATTGCCTTTCCTATAGTAAATTTTTCAAAAAATAACTTTTTACTGTCGCAAATTTTAAATACGCCAGGGATTGCCTTTTCTTCAGTAAACTTTTCAAAAAATAATTTTT
Source organism: Dioctria linearis (assembly GCA_963930735.1). Taxonomy (NCBI): domain Eukaryota; kingdom Metazoa; phylum Arthropoda; class Insecta; order Diptera; family Asilidae; genus Dioctria; species Dioctria linearis. The sequence goes on from CAWVNZ010000764.1 coordinate 62,768, forward strand.
TACTGTCGCAAATTTTAATAGCGCCAGGGATTGCCTTTTCTATAGTAAATTTTTCAAAAATTAATTTTTAATGTCGCAAATTTTAATTACGGCAGGGATTGCCTTTTCTATAGTAAATTTTTCAAAAATTAATTTTTTTGTCGCAAATTTTAATTACGCCAGGGATTGCCTTTTCTATAGTAAATTTTTCAAAAAATATTTTTTTACTGTCGCAAATTTTAATTGCGCCAGGGATTGCCTTTTCTATAGTAAATTTTTCAAAAACTAATTTTTTACTGTCGCAAATTATATTGAGCCAGGGATTGCCTTTTCTATAGTAAATTTTTCAAAAAATTATTTTTTATTTTCGCAAATTTTAAATACGCCAGGGCTTGCCTTTTCTATAGTAAATTTTACAAAAAAATTATTTTTTACTCTCGCAAATTTTATAGTAAATTTTTTCTATAGTAAATTTTTCAAAATTTAATTTTATACTGTCGCAAATTTTAATTGCGCCAGGGATTGCCTTTTCTATAGTAAATTTTTCAAAAATTAATTTTTAATGTCGCAAATTTAATTGCGGCAGGGATTGCCTATTCTACAGTAAATTTTTCAAAAAATAATTTTTTACTGTCGAAAATTTTAATTACGCCAGGGATTGCCTTTTCTACAGTAAAATTTTCAAAAAATAATTTTCTACTGTCGCAAATTTTAATAGCGCCAGGGATTGCCTTTTCTATAGTAAATTTTTCAAAAATTAATTTTTAATGTCGCAAATTTTAATTGCGGCAGGGATTGCCTTTTCTACAGTAAATTTTTCAAAAAATAATTTTTTACTGTCGAACATTTTAATTGCGCCAGGAATTGCCTATTCTACAGTAAATTTTTCAAAAAATAATTTTTTACTGTCGCAAATTTTAATTACGCCAGGGATTGCCTTGTCCATAGTAAATTTTTCAAAAAATATTTTTTTACTGTCGCAAATTTTAATTGCGCCAGGGATTGCCTTTTCTATAGTAAATTTTTCAAAAAATAATTTTATACTGTCGCAAATTTTAAATACGCCAGGGATTGCCTTTTCTATAGTAAATTTTTCAAAAAATAATTTTTTTACTGTCGCAAATTTTAATTGCGCAAGGGATTGCCTTTTCTATAGTAAATTATTCAAAAAATAATTTTTTACTGTCGCAAATTTTAATTACTCCAGGGATTGCCTTTTCTATAGTCAATTTTTCAAAAATTAATTTTTTACTGTCGCAAATTTTAATTGCGCCAGGGATTGCCTTTTCTATAGTAAATTTTTCAAAAAATAATTTTATACTGTCGCAAATTTTAATTACGCCAGCGATTGCCTTGTCCATAGTAAATTTTTCAAAAAATATTTTTATACTGTCGCAAATTTTAATTACGCCAGCGATTGCCTTGTCCATAGTAAATTTTTCAAAAAATATTTTTTTACTGTCGCAAATTTTAATTGCGCCAGGGATTGCCTTTTCTATAGTAAATTTTTCAAAAACTAATTTTTTATTGTCGCAAATTTTAATTGAGCCAGGGATTGCCTTTTCTATAGTAAATTTTTCAAAAAATAATTTTTTATTTTCGCAAATTTTAAATACGCCAGGGCTTGCCTTTTCTATAGTAAATTTTACAAAAAAATTATTTTTTACTCTCGCAAATTTTATAGTAAATTTTTTCTATAGTAAATTTTTCAAAATTTAATTTTATACTGTCGCAAATTTTAATTGCGCCAGGGATTGCCTTTTCTACAGTAAATTTTTCAAAAAATAATTTTATACTGTCGCAAATTTTAAATACGCCAGGGGTTGCCTTTTCTATAGTAAATTTTTCAAAAAATAATTTTATACTGTCGCAAATTTTAAATACGCCAGGGATTGCCTTGTCCATAGTAAATTTTTCAAAAAATATTTTTATACTGTCGCAAATTTTAATTAGGCCAGCGATTGCCTTGTCCATAGTAAATTTTTCAAAAATTAATTTTTTACTGTCGCAAATTTTAATTGCGCCAGGGATTGCCTTTTCTATAGTAAATTTTCAAAAAATAATTTTATACTGTCGCAAATTTTAATTACGCCAGCGATTGCCTTGTCCACAGTAAATTTTTCAAAAAATATTTTTATACTGTCGCAAATTTTAACTACACCAGCGATTGCCTTGTCCATAGTAAATTTTTCAAAAAATATTTTTTTACTGTCGCAAATTTTAATTGCGGCAAGGGATTGCCTTTTCTACAGTAAATTTTTCAAAAAATAATTTTTTACTGTCGAAAATTTTAATTGCGCCAGGAATTGCCTATTCTACAGTAAATTTTCAAAAAATAATTTTTTACTGTCGCAAATTTTAATTACGCCAGGGATTACCTTTTCTACAGTAAATTTTCAAAAAACAATTTTTTGTCGCAAATTTTAATTACGCCAGGGATTGCCTTTTCTATAGTAAATTTTTCAAAAATTAATTTTTTTGTCGCAAATTTTAATTACGCCAGGGATTGCCTTTTCTAGAGTAAATTTTTCAAAAAATAATTTTTTACTGTCCCAAATTTTAAATACGCCAGGGATTGCCTTTTCTATAGTAAATTTTTCAAAAATTAATTTTTTTGTCGCAAATTTTAATTACGCCAGGGATTGCCTTTTCTATAGTAAATTTTTTCAAAAATTAATTTTATACTGTCGCAAATTTTAATTGCGCCAGGGATTGCCTTTTCTATAGTAAATTTTTCAAAAAATAATTTTATACTGTCGCAAATTTTAAATACGCCAGGGATTGCCTTTTCTATAGTAAATTCTTCAAAAATAATTTTTTACTGTCGCAAATTTTAATTGCGCCAGGGATTGCCTTTTCTATAGTAGATTATTCAAAAAATAATTTTTTACTGTCGCAAATTTTAATTATGCCAGGGATTGCCTTTCTATAGTCAATTTTTCAAAAATTAATTTTTTACTGTCGCAAATTTTAATTGCGCCAGGGATTGCCTTTTCTATAGTAAATTTTTCAAAAAATTATTTTATACTGTCGCAAATTTTAATTACGCCAGCGATTGCCTTTTATATAGTACATTTTACAAAAAATATTTTTTTACTGTCGCAAATTTTAATTGCGCCAGGGATTGCCTTTTCTATAGTAAATTTTTCAAAAATTAATTTTTTACTGCCGCAAATTTTAATTGCGCCAGGGATTGTCTTTTCTATAGTAAATTTTTCAAAAAATAATTTTTTATTGTCGCAAATTTTAAATACTCCAGGGCTTGCCTTTTCTATAGTAAATTTTTCAAAAAATAATTTTTTACTGTCGCAAATTTTAATTGCGCAAGGATTGCCTTTTCTATAGTAAATTATTCAAAAAATAATTTTTTACTGTCGCAAATTTTAATTACTCCAGGGATTGCCTTTTCTATAGTCAATTTTTCAAAAATTAATTTTTTACTGTCGCAAATTTTAATTACGCCAGGGATTGCCTTTTCTATAGTAAATTTTTCAAAAATTAATTTTTTACTGTCGCAAATTTTAATTGCGCCAGGGATTGCCTTTTCTATAGTCAATTTTTCAAAAACTAATTTTTTACTGTCGCAAATTTTAATTGCGCCAGGGATTGCCTTTTCTAGAGTAAATTTTTCAAAAAATAATTTTTTACTGTCGCAAATTTTAAATACGCCATGGCTTGCCTTTTCTACAGTAAATTTTTCAAAAAATAATTTTTTACTGTCGCAAATTTTAATTACGCCAGGGATTGCCTTATCTACAGTAAATTTTTCAAAAATAATTTTTTACTTTCGCAAATTTTAAATACGCCAGGGATTGCCTTTTCTATATTAAATTTATCAAAAATTAATTTTTTACTGTCGCAAATTTTAAATACGCCATGGATTGCCTTTTCTATAGTAAATTTTTCAAAAAATAATTTTTTACTGTCGCAGATTTTAAATACGCCAGGGATTGCCTTTTCTACAGTAAATTTTTCAAAAAATAATTTTTTACTGTCGCAAATTTTAATTACGCCAGGGATTGCCTTTTCTAGAGTAAATTTTTCAAAAAATAATTTTTTACTGTCCCAAATTTTAAATACGCCAGGTATTGCCTTTTCTATAGTAAATTTTTCAAAAATTAATTTTTTTGTAGCAAATTTTAATTACGCCAGGGATTGCCTTTTCTATAGTAAATCTTTCAAAAATTAATTTTATACTGTCGCAAATTTTAATTGCGCCAGGGATTGCCTTTTCTATAGTAAATTTTTCAAAAATTAATTTTTAATGTCGCAAATTTTAATTGCGGCAGGGATTGCCTTTTCTACAGTAAATTTTTCAAAAAATAATTTTTTACTGTCGAAAATTTTAATTGCGCCAGGAATTGCCTATTCTACAGTAAATTTTTCAAAAAATAATTTTTTACTGTCGCAAATTTTAATTACGCCAGGGATTACCTTTTCTACAGTAAATTTTTCAAAAAACAATTTTTTTGTCGCAAATTTTAATTACGCCAGGGATTGCCTTTTCTATAGTAAATTTTTCAAAAATTAATTTTTTGTCGCAAATTTTAATTACGCCAGGGATTGCCTTTTCTATAGTAAATTTTTCAAAAATTAATTTTATACTGTCGCAAATTTTAATTGCGCCAGGGATTGCCTTTTCTATAGTAAATTTTTCAAAAATAATTTTTTACTGTCGCAAATTTTAATTGCGCAAGGGATTGCCTTTTCATTAGTAAATTATTCAAAAAATAATTTTTTATTGTCGCAAATTTTAATTACTCCATGGATTGCCTTTTCTATAGTCAATTTTTCAAAAATTAATTTTTTACTGTCGCAAATTTTAATTGCGCCAGGGATTGCCTTTTCTATAGTAAATTTTTCAAAAAATAATTTTATACTGTCGCAAATTTTAATTACGCCAGCGATTGCCTTGTCCATAGTAAATTTTTCAAAAAATATTTTTATACTGTCGCAAATTTTAATTACGCCAGCGATTGCCTTGTCCATAGTAAATTTTTCAAAAAATATTTTTTTACTGTCGCAAATTTTAATTGCGCCAGGGATTGCCTTTTCTATAGTAAATTTTTCAAAAACTAATTTTTTACTGTCGCAAATTTTAATTGAGCCAGGGATTGCCTTTTCTATAGTAAATTTTTCAAAAAATAATTTTTTATTTTCGCAAATTTTAAATACGCCAGGGCTTGCCTTTTCTATAGTAAATTTTACAAAAAAATTATTTTTTACTCTCGCAAATTTTATAGTAAATTTTTTCTATAGTAAATTTTTCAAAATTTAATTTTATACTGTCGCAAATTTTAATTGCGCCAGGGATTGCCTTTTCTACAGTAAATTTTTCAAAAAATAATTTTATACTGTCGCAAATTTTAAATACGCCAGGGGTTTCCTTTTCTATAGTAAATTTTTCAAAAAATAATTTTATACTGTCGCAAATTTTAAATACGCCAGGGATTGCCTTTTCTATAGTAAATTTTTCAAAAACTAATTTTTTACTGTCGCAAATTTTAATTGCGCCAGGGATTGCCTTTTCTATAGTAAATTATTCAAAAAATAATTTTTTACTGTAGCAAATTTAAATTACGCCAGGGATTGCCTTTTCTATAGTAAATTCTTCAAAAAATAATTTTTTACTGTCGCAAATTTTAATTGCGCCAGGGATTGCCTTTTCTATAGTAGATTATTCAAAAAATAATTTTTTACTGTCGCAAATTTTAATTATGCCAGGGATTGCCTTTCTATAGTAAATTTTTCAAAAATTAATTTTATACTGTCGCAAATTTAATTGCGCCAGGGATTGCCTTTTCTATAGTAAATTTTTCAAAAAATAATTTTATACTGTCGCAAATTTTAAATACGCCAGGGATTGCCTTTTCTATAGTAAATTCTTCAAAAAATAATTTTTTACTGTCGCAAATTTTAATTGCGCCAGGGATTGCCTTTTCTATAGTAGATTATTCAAAAAATAATTTTTTACTGTCGCAAATTTTAATTATGCCAGGGATTGCCTTTCTATAGTCAATTTTTCAAAAATTAATTTTTTACTGTCGCAAATTTTAATTGCGCCAGGGATTGCCTTTTCTATAGTAAATTTTTCAAAAAATAATTTTATACTGTCGCAAATTTTAATTACGCCAGCGATTGCCTTTTCTATAGTACATTTTACAAAAAATATTTTTTTACTGTCGCAAATTTTAATTGCGCCAGGGATTGCCTTTTCTATAGTAAATTTTTCAAAATTAATTTTTTACTGTCGCAAATTTTAATTGCGCCAGGGATTGTCTTTTCTATAGTAAATTTTTCAAAAAATAATTTTTTATTGTCGCAAATTTTAAATACTCCAGGGCTTGCCTTTTCTATAGTAAATTTTTCAAAAATAATTTTTTACTGTCGCAAATTTTAATTGCGCAAGGGATTGCCTTTTCTATAGTAAATTATTCAAAAAATAATTTTTTACTGTCGCAAATTTTAATTACTCCAGGGATTGCCTTTTCTATAGTCAATTTTTCAAAAATTAATTTTTTACTGTCGCAAATTTTAATTACGCCAGGGATTGCCTTTTCTATAGTAAATTTTTCAAAAATTAATTTTTTACTGTCGCAAATTTTAATTGCGCCAGGGATTGCCTTTTCTATAGTCAATTTTTCAAAAACTAATTTTTTACTGTCGCAAATTTTAATTGCGCCAGGGATTGCCTTTTCTAGAGTAAATTTTTCAAAAAATAATTTTTTACTGTCGCAAATTTTAAATACGCCATGGCTTGCCTTTTCTACAGTAAATTTTTCAAAAAATAATTTTTTACTGTCGCAAATTTTAATTACGCCAGGGATTGCCTTATCTACAGTAAATTTTTCAAAAAATAATTTTTTACTTTCGCAAATTTTAAATACGCCAGGGATTGCCTTTTCTATATTAAATTTATCAAAAATTAATTTTTTACTGTCGCAAATTTTAAATACGCCATGGATTGCCTTTTCTATAGTAAATTTTTCAAAAATAATTTTTTACTGTCGCAGATTTTAAATACGCCAGGGATTGCCTTTTCTACAGTAAATTTTTCAAAAAATAATTTTTTACTGTCGCAAATTTTAATTACGCCAGGGATTGCCTTTTCTAGAGTAAATTTTTCAAAAAATAATTTTTTACTGTCCCAAATTTTAAATACGCCAGGTATTGCCTTTTCTATAGTAAATTTTTCAAAAATTAATTTTTTTGTCGCAAATTTTAATTACGCCAGGGATTGCCTTTTCTATAGTAAATTTTTCAAAAATTAATTTTATACTGTCGCAAATTTAATTGCGCCAGGGATTGCCTTTTCTATAGTAAATTTTTCAAAAATTAATTTTTAATGTCGCAAATTTTAATTGCGGCAGGGATTGCCTCTTCTACAGTAAATTTTTCAAAAAATAATTTTTTACTGTCGAAAATTTTAATTGCGCCAGGAATTGCCTATTCTACAGTAAATTTTTCAAAAATAATTTTTTACTGTCGCAAATTTTAATTACGCCAGGGATTACCTTTTCTACAGTAAATTTTTCAAAAAACAATTTTTTTGTCGCAAATTTTAATTACGCCAGGGATTGCCTTTTCTATAGTAAATTTTTCAAAAATTAATTTTTTTGTCGCAAATTTTAATTACGCCAGGGATTGCCTTTTCTATAGTAAATTTTTCAAAAATTAATTTATACTGTCGCAAATTTTAATTGCGCCAGGGATTGCCTTTTCTATAGTAAATTTTTCAAAAAATAATTTTATACTGTCGCAAATTTTAAATACGCCAGGGATTGCCTTTTCTATAGTAAATTTTTCAAAAAATAATTTTTTACTGTCGCAAATTTTAATTGCGCAAGGGATTGCCTTTTCATTAGTAAATTATTCAAAAAATAATTTTTTATTGTCGCAAATTTTAATTACTCCAGGGATTGCCTTTTCTATAGTCAATTTTTCAAAAATTAATTTTTTACTGTCGCAAATTTTAATTGCGCCAGGGATTGCCTTTTCTATAGTAAATTTTTCAAAAAATAATTTTATACTGTCGCAAATTTTAATTACGCCAGCGATTGCCTTGTCCATAGTAAATTTTCAAAAAATATTTTTATACTGTCGCAAATTTTAATTACGCAAGCGATTGCCTTGTCCATAGTAAATTTTTCAAAAAATATTTTTTTACTGTCGCAAATTTTAATTGCGCCAGGGATTGCCTTTTCTATAGTAAATTTTTCAAAAACTAATTTTTTACTGTCGCAAATTTTAATTGAGCCAGGGATTGCCTTTTCTATAGTAAATTTTTCAAAAAATAATTTTTTATTTTCGCAAATTTTAAATACGCCAGGGCTTGCCTTTTCTATAGTAAATTTTACAAAGAAATTATTTTTTACTCTCGCAAATTTTATAGTAAATTTTTTCTATAGTAAATTTTTCAAAATTTAATTTTATACTGTCGCAAATTTTAATTGCGCCAGGGATTGCCTTTTCTACAGTAAATTTTTCAAAAAATAATTTTATACTGTCGCAAATTTTAAATACGCCAGGGGTTTCCTTTTCTATAGTAAATTTTTCAAAAAATAATTTTATACTGTCGCAAATTTTAAATACGCCAGGGATTGCCTTTTCTATAGTAAAATTTTCAAAAACTAATTTTTTACTGTCGCAAATTTTAATTGCGCCAGGGATTGCCTTTTCTATAGTAAATTATTCAAAAAATAATTTTTTACTGTAGCAAATTTAAATTACGCCAGGGATTGCCTTTTCTATAGTAAATTTTTCAAAATTAATTTTTTACTGTCGCAAATTTTAATTTCGCCAGGATTGCCTTTTCTATAGTAAATTTTTCAAAAATAATTTTATACTGTCGCAAATTTTAATTACGCCAGCGATTGCCTTTTCTATAGTAAATTTTTCAAAAAATATTTTTTTACTGTCGAAAATTTTAATTGCGCCAGGAATTGCCTTTTCTACAGTAAATTTTTCAAAAAATAATTTTTTATTGTCGCAAATTTTAATTACGCCAGGGATTGCCTTTTCTACAGTAAATTTTTCAAAAAACAATTTTATACTGTCGGAAATTTTAAATACGCCAGGGGTTGCCTTTTCTATAGTAAATTTTTCAAAAAATAATTTTATACTGTCGCAAATTTTAAATACGCCAGGGATTGCCTTTTCTATAGTAAATTTTCAAAAAATAATTTTTTACTGTCGCAAATTTTAATCGCGCCAGGGATTGCCTTTTCTATAGTAGATTATTCAAAAAATAATTTTTTACTGTCGCAAATTTTAATTACGCCAGGGATTGCCTTTCTATAGTCAATTTTTCAAAAAACAATTTTATACTGTCGCAAATTTTAATTGCGCCAGGGATTGCCTTTTCTATAGTAAATTTTTCAAAAAATAATATTTTATTGTCGCAAATTTTAAATACGCCAGGGCTTGCCTTTTCTATAGTAAATTTTTCAAAAATAATTTTTTACTGTCGCAAATTTTAATTGCGCAAGGGATTGCCTTTTCTATAGTAAATTATTCAAAAAATAATTTTTTACTGTCGCAAATTTTAATTGCGCCAGGGATTGCCTTTTCTATAGTAAATTTTTCAAAAACTAATTTTTTTACTGTCGCAAATTTTAATTGAGCCAGGGATTGCCTTTTCTATAGTAAATTTTTCAAAAAATTATTTTTTATTTTCGCAAATTTTAAATACGCCAGGGCTTGCCTTTTCTATAGTAAATTTTACAAAAAAATTATGTTTTACTCTCGCAAATTTTATAGTAAATTTTTTCTATAGTAAATTTTTCAAAATTTAATTTTATACTGTCGCAAATTTTAATTGCGCCAGGGATTGCCTTTTCTACAGTAAATTTTCAAAAAATAATTTTATACTGTCGCAAATTTTAAATACGCCAGCGGTTGCCTTTTCTATAGTAAATTTTTCAAAAAATAATTTTATACTGTCGCAAATTTTAAATACGCCAGGGATTGCCTTTTCTATAGTAAATTTTTCAAAAACTAATTTTTTACTGTCGCAAATTTTAATTGCGCCAGGGATTGCCTTTTCTATAGTAAATTTTTCAAAAAATAATTTTATACTGTCGCAAATTTTAATTACGCCAGCGATTGCCTTTTCTATAGTAAATTTTTCAAAAATATTTTTTTACTGTCGAAAATTTTAATTGCGCCAGGAATTGCCTTTTTTACAGTAAATTTTTCAAAAATAATTTTTTACTGTCGCAAATTTAATTACGCCAGGGATTGCCTTTTCTACAGTAAATTTTACAAAAAATTATTTTTTACTCTCGCAAATTTTATAGTAAATTTTTTTTTATAGTAAATTTTTCAAAATTTAATTTTATACTGTCGCAAATTTTAATTGCACCAGGGATTGCCTTTTCTACAGTAAATTTTTCAAAAAATAATTTTATACTGTCGCAAATTTTAAATACGCCAGGGGTTGCCTTTTCTATAGTAAATTTTTCAAAAAATAATTTTATACTGTCGCAAATTTTAAATACGCCAGGGATTGCCTTTTCTATAGTAAATTTTCAAAAAATAATTTTTTACTGTCGCAAATTTTAATTGCGCCAGGGATTGCCTTTTCTATAGTAAATTATTCAAAAAATAATTTTTTACTGTCGCAAATTTAAATTACGCCAGGGATTGCCTTTTCTATAGTAAATTTTTCAAAAATTAATTTTTTACTGTCGCAAATTTTAATTGCGCCAGGGATTGCCTTTTCTATAGTAAATTTTTCAAAAAATAATTTTATACTGTCGCAAATTTTAATTACGCCAGCGATTGCCTTTTCTATTGTAAATTTTTCAAAAAATATTTTTTTACTGTCGCAAATTTTAATTCCGCCAGGGATTGCCTTTTCTATAGTAAATTTTTCAAAAAATATTTTTTTACTGTCGCAAATTTTAAATACGCCAGGGCTTGCCTTTTCTATAGTAAATTTTACAAAAAATTATTTTTTACTGTCGCAAATTTTATAGTAAATTTTTTCTATAGTAAATTTTTCAAAATTTAATTTTATACTGTCGCAAATTTTAATTGCGCCAGGGATTGCCTTTTCTACAGTAAATTTTTCACAAATTAATTTTTTACAGTCGCAAATTTTAATTACGCCCGGGATTGCCTTTTCTATAGTAAATTTTTCAAAATTTAATTTTATACTGTCGCAAATTTTAATTGCGCCAGGGATTGCCCTTTCTATAGTAAATTTTTCACAAATTAATTTTTTACAGTCGCAAATTTTAAATACGCCAGGCATTGCCTTTTCTATAGTAAATTATTCAAAAACTAATTTTTTACTGTCGCAAATTTTAATCACGCCAGGGATTGCCTTTTCTACAGTAAACTTTTCAAAAAATAATTTTTTACTGTCGCAAATTTTAAATACGCCAGGGCTTGCCTTTTCTATAGTAAATTTTACAAAAAATTATTTTTTACTGTCGCAAATTTTATAGTAAATTTTTTCTATAGTAAATTTTTCAAAATTTAATTTTATACTGTCGCAAATTTTAATTGCGCCAGGGGATTGCCTTTTCTATAGTAAATTTTTCAAAAATTAATTTTTTACTCTCACAAATTTTATATTCGCCAGGAATTGCCTTTTCTACAGTAAATTTTCAAAAAATAATTTTTTACTGTCGCAAATTTGAATTGCGCCAGGGATTGCCTTTTCTATAGTAAATTTTTCAAAAAATATTTTTTTACTGTCGCAAATTTTAATTCCTTCAGGGATTGCCTTTTCTATAGTAAATTTTTCAAAAACTAATTTTTTACTGTCGCAAATTTTAATTGCGCCAGGGATTGACTTTTCTATAGTAAATTTTTCAAAAAATAATTTTTTACTGTCGCAAATTTTATAGTAAATTTTTTCTACAGTAAATTTTTCAAAATTTAATTTTATACTGTCACAAATTTTAATTGCGCCAGGGATTGCCTTTTCTATAGTAATTTTTCAAAAAATAATTTTTTACTGTCCCAAATTTTATATCCGCCAGGGATTGCCTTATCTACAGTAAATTTTTCAAAAAATAATTTTTTACTGTCGCAAATTTTGAATACTCCAGGGATTGCCTTTTCTATAGTAAATTTAACAAAAATTAATATTTTACTGTCGCAAATTTTAAATACGCCAGGGTTTGCCTTTTCTATAGTAAATTTTTCAAAAAATAATTTTTTACTGTCGCAAATTTTAAATACGCCAGGGATTGCCTTTTCTACAGTAAAATTTCAAAAAATAATTTTTTACTGTCGCAAATTTTAATTACGCCAGGGATTGCCTTTTCTATAGTAAATTTTTAAAAATTTAATTTTATACTGTCGCAAATTTTAATTGCGCCAGGGATTGCCTTTTCTATAGTAAATTTATCAAAAATTAATTTTTTACTGTCGCAAATTTTAAATACGCCATGGATTGCCTTTTCTATAGTAAATTTTTCAAAAAATAATTTTTTACTGTCGCAGATTTTAAATACGCCAGGGATTGCCTTTTCTACAGTAAATTTTTCAAAAAATAATTTTTTACTGTCGCAAATTTTAATTACGCCAGGGATTGCCTTTTCTAGAGTAAATTTTTCAAAAAATAATTTTTTACTGTCCCAAATTTTAAATACGCCAGGGATTGCTTTTTCTATAGTAAATTTTTCAAAAATTAATTTTTTTGTCGCAAATTTTAATTACGCCAGGGATTGCCTTTTCTATAGTAAATTTTTCAAAAATTAATTTTATACTGTCGCAAATTTTAATTGCGCCAGGGATTGCCTTTTCTATAGTAAATTTTTCAAAAATTAATTTTTTACAGTCGCAAATTTTAAATACGCCAGGGATTGCCTTTTCTATAGTAAATTTTTAAAAAAATAATTTTTTACTGTCGCAAATTTTAAATACGCCAGGAATTGCCTTTTCTATAGTAAATTATTCAAAAAATAATTTTTTACTGTCGAAAATTTAAATTACGCCAGGGATTGCCTTTTCTACAGTAAATTTTTCAAAAAATAATTTTCTACTGTCGCAAATTTTAATAGCGCCAGGGATTGCCTTTTCTATAGTAAATTTTTCAAAAATTAATTTTTAATGTCGCAAATTTTATTTGCGGCAGGGATTGCCTTTTCTACAGTAAATTTTTCAAAAAATAATTTTTTACTGTCGAAAATTTTAATTGCGCCAGGAATTGCCTTTTCTACAGTAAATTTTTCAAAAAATAGTTTTATACTGTCGGAAATTTTAAATACGCCAGGGGTTGCCTTTTCTATAGTAAATTTTTCAAAAAATAATTTTATACTGTCCCAAATTTTAAATACGCCAGGGATTGCCTTTTCTATAGTAAATTTTTCAAAAAATAATTTTTTACTGTCGCAAATTTTAATTGCGCCAGGGATTGCCTTTTCTATAGTAAATTATTCAAAAAATAATTTTTTACTGTCGCAAATTTTAATTACGCCAGGGATTGCCTTTTATATAGTCAATTTTTCAAAAATTAATTTTTTACTGTCGCAAATTTTAATTGCGCCAGGGATTGCCTTTTCTATAGTAAATTTTTCAAAAAATAATTTTATACTGTCGCAAAATTTAATTACGCCAGCGATTGCCTTTTCTATAGTACATTTTTCAAAAAATATTTTTTTACTGTCGCAAATTTTAATTGCGCCAGGGATTGCCTTTTCTATAGTAAATTTTTCAAAAACTAATTTTTTACTGTCGCAAATTTTAATTGCGCCAGGGATTGCCTTTTCTATAGTAAATTTTTCAAAAAATAATTTTTTATTGTCGCAAATTTTAAATACGCCAGGGCTTGCCTTTTCTATAGTAAATTTTACAAAAAATTATTTTTTACACTCGCAAATTTTATAGTAAATTTTTTCTATAGTAAATTTTTCAAAATTTAATTTTATACTGTCGCAAATTTTAATTGCACCAGGGATTGCCTTTTCTACAGTAAATTTTTCAAAAAATAATTTTATTCTGTCGCAAATTTTAAATACGCCTGGGGTTGCCTCTTCTATTGTAAATTTTCAAAAAATAATTTTATACTGTCGCAAATTTTAAATACGCCAGGGATTGCCTTTTCTATAGTAAATTTTTCAAAAAATAATTTTTTACTGTCGCAAATTTTAATTGCGCCAGGGATTGTCTTTTCTATAGTAAATTATTCAAAAAATAATTTTTTACTGTCGCAAATTTAAATTACGCCAGGGATTGCCTTTTCTATAGTAAATTTGTCAAAAATTAATTTTTTACTGTCGCAAATTTTAATTGCGCCAGGGATTGCCTTTTCTATAGTAAATTTTTCAAAAAATAATTTTATACTGTCGGAAATTTTAATTACGCCAGCGATTGCCATTTCTATAGTAAATTTTTCAAAAAATATTTTTTTACTGTCGCAAATTTTAATTGCGCCAGGGATTGCCTTTTCTATAGTAAATTTTTCAAAAAATATTTTTTTACTGTCGCAAATTTTAAATACGCCAGGGCTTGCCTTTTCTATAGTAAATTTTACAAAAAATTATTTTTTACTGTCGCAAATTTTATAGTAAATTTTTTCTATAGTAAATTTTTCAAAATTTAATTTTATACTGTCGCAAATTTTAATTGCGCCAGGGATTGCCTTTTCTATAGTAAATTTTTCATAAATTAATTTTTTACTGTCACAAATTTTATATTCGCCAGGGATTGCCTTTTCTACAGTAAATTTTTCAAAAAATAATTTTTTACTGTCGCAAATTTGAATTGCGCCAGGGATTGCCTTTTCTATAGTAAATTTTTCAAAAAATATTTTTTTACTGTCGCAAATTTTAATTCCTTCAGGGATTGCCTTTTCTATAGTAAATTTTTCAAAAACTAATTTTTTACTGTCGCAAATTTTAATTGCGCCAGGGATTGACTTTTCTATAGTAAATTTTTCAAAAAATAATTTTTTACTGTCGCAAATTTTATAGTAAATTTTTTCTACAGTAAATTTTTCAAAATTTAATTTTATACTGTCACAAATTTTAATTGCGCCAGGGATTGCCTTTTCTATAGTAAATTTTTCAAAAAATAATTTTTTACTGTAGCAAATTTTAAATACGCCAGGGATTGCCTTTTCTACAGTAAATTTTTCAAAAAATAATTTTTTACTGTCGCAAATTTTAATTACGCCAGGGATTGCCTTTTCTATAGTAAATTTTTCAAAATTTAATTTTATACTGTCGCAAATTTTAATTGCGCCAGGGATTACCTTTTCTATAGTAAATTTTTCAAAAATTAAATTTTTACTGTCGCAAATTTTATATCCGCCAGGGATTGCCTTATCTACAGTAAATTTTTCAAAAAATTATTTTTTACTGTCGCAAATTTTGAATACTCCAGGGATTGCCTTTTCTATAGTAAATTTATCAAAAATTAATTTTTTACTGTCGCAAATTTTAAATACGCCAGGGATTGCCTTTTCTATAGTAAATTTTTCAAAAAATAATTTTTTACTGTCGCAAATTTTAAATACGCCAGGGATTGCCTTTTCTACAGTAAATTTTTCAAAAAATAATTTTTTACTGTCGCAAATTTTAATTACGCCAGGGATTGCCTTTTCTATAGTAAATTATTCAAAAAATAATTTTTTACTGTCGCAAATTTTAATTACGCCAGGGATTGCCTTTTCTATAGTAAATTTTTCAAGAAATAATTTTCCACTGTCGCAAATTTTAATTCCGCCAGGGATTGCCTTTTCTATAGTAAATTTTTCAAAAAATAATTTTTTACTGTCGCAAATTTTAATTACGCCAGGGATTGCCTTTTCTATAGTAAATTTTTCAAAAAATAATTTTTTACTGTCGCAAATTTTAATTGCGCCAGGGATTGCCTTTTCTACAGTAAATTTTTCAAAAATTAATTTTTTACTGTCACAAATTTTAATTGGGCCAGGGATTGCCTTTTCTACAGTAAATTTTTCAAAAAATAATTTTTTACTTTCGCAAATTTTAATTATGCCAGGGATTGCCTTTTCTATAGTAAATTTTTCAAAAAATAATTTTTTACTGTCGCAAATTTTAAATACGCCAGGGATTGCCTTTTCTACAGTAAATTTTACAAAAACTAATTTTATACTGTCGCAAATTTTAATTGCGCCAGGGATTGCCTTTTCTACAGTAAATTTTTCAAAAAATATTTTTTTACTGTCGCAAATTTTAATTACGCCAGGGATTGCCTCTTCTATAGTAAATTTTGCAAAAAATTATTTTTTACTGTCGCCAATTTTAATTACGCCAGGGATTGCCTTTTCTATAGTAAATTTTACAAAAAATAATTTTTTACTGTCGCAAATTTTAATTGCGCCAGGGATTGTCTTTTCTACAGTAAATTTTTCAAAAAATAATTTTTTACTGTCGCAAGTTTTAATTACGCCAGGGATTGCCTTTTCTATAGTAAATTTTACGAAAAATATTTTTATACCGTCGCAAATTTTAAATACGCCAGAGATTGCCTTTTCTACAGTAAATTTTTCAAAAAATAATTTTTTACTGTCGCAAATTTTAATTACGCCAGGGATTGCCTTTTCTATAGTAAATCTTGCAAAAAATAATTTTTTACTGTCGCAAATTTTAATTGCGCCAGGGATTGCCTTTTCTATAGTAAATTTTTCAAAATTTAATTTTATACTGTCGCAAATTTTAAATACGCCAGGGATTGCCTTTTCTATAGTAAATTTTTCAAAAAATAATTTTTTACTGTCGCAAATTTTAATTACGCCAGGGATTGCCTTTTCTACAGTAATTTATTCAAAAAATAATTTTTTACTGTCGCAAATTTTAACTGCGCCAGGGATTGCCTTTTCTACAGTAAATTTTTCAAAAAATAATTTTTTACTGTCGCAAAATTTAATTACTCCAGGGATTGCCTTTTCTATAGTAAATTATTCAAAAAATACTTTTTTACTGTCGCAAATTTTAAATACGCCAGGGATTGCCTTTTTTATAGTAAATTTTTCAAAAAATAATTTTTTACTGTTTCAAATTTTAATTACGCCAGGGATTGCCTTTTCTATTGTAAATTTTTCAAAAATTAATTTTTTACTGTCGCAAATTTTAAATCTGTCAGGGATTGCTTTTCTATAGTAAATTTTTCAAAAAATAATTTTTTACTCTCGCAAATTTTAATTACGCCAGGGATTGCCTTTTCTATAGTAAATTTTTCAAAAATTAATTTTATACTGTGGCAAATTTTAATTCCGCCGGGGATTGCCTTTTCTACAGTAAATTTTTCAAAAAATAATTTTTTACTGTCGCAAATTTTAATTACGCCAGGGATTGCCTTTTCTATAGTAAATTATTCAAAAAATAATTTTTTACTGTCGCAAATTTTAAATAGGCCAGGGATTGCCTTTTCTATAGTAAATTTTTCAAAAAATAATTTTTTACTGTCGCAAATTTTAATTGCGCCAGGAATTAACTTTTCTACAGTAAATTTTTCAAAAAATAATTTTTTACTGTCGCAAATTTTAATTACGCCAGGGATTGACTTTTCTATAGTAATTTTTTCAAAAAATAGTTTTATACTGTCGCAAATTTTAATTGCGCCAGGGATTACCTTTTCTATAGTAAATTTTTCAAAAAATAATTTTTTACTGTCGCAAATTTTAATTACGCCAGGGATTGCCTTTTCTATAGTATATTTTTCAGAAAATAATTTTTTACTGTCGCAAATTTTAATTACGCCAGGGATTGCCTTTTCTATAGTAAATTTTTCAAAAATTAATTTTTTACTGTCGCAAATTTTAATTGCGCCAGGGATTGCCTTTTCTACAGTAAATTTTTCAAAAAATAATTTTTTACTGTCGCAAATTTTAATTACGCCAGGGATTGCCTTTTCTATAGTAAATTTTTCAAAAAATAATTTTTTACTGTCGCAAATTTTAATTACGCCAAGGATTGCCTTTTCTATAGTTACTTTTTCAAAAATTAATCTTATACTGTCGCAAATTTTAATTGCGCCAGGGATTGCCTTTTCTATAGTAAATTTTCCAAAAAATAATTTTTTACTGTCGCAAATTTTAAATACGCCAGGGATTGCCTTTTCTACAGTAAATTTTTCAAAAATAAATTTTTTACTGTCGCAAATTTTAAATCCGCCAGGGATTGCCTTTTCTATAGTAAATTTTTCAAAAAATAATTTTTTACTGTCGCAAATTTTAATTACGCCAGGGATTGCCTTTTCTATAGTAAATTTTTCAAAAAATATTTTTTTACTGTCGCTAATTTTAATTGCGCCAGGGATTGCCTTTTCTATAGTAAATTTTTAAAAAAATAATTTTTTACTGTCGCAAATTTTAAATACGCCAGGGATTGCCTGTTCTACAGTAAATTTTTCAAAAAATAATTTTTTACTGTCGCAAATTTTAATTACGCCAGGGATTGCCTTTTCTGTAGTAAATTTTTCAAAAAATAATTTTTTACTGTCGCAAATTTTAATTGCGCCAGGGATTGCCTTTTCTACAGTAAATTATTCAAAAAATATTTTTTTACTGTCGCAAATTTTAATTGCGCCTGGGATTGCCTTTTCTACAGTAAATTTTTCAAAAAATAATTTTTTACTGTCGCAAATTTTAATTACGCCAGGGATTGCCTTTTCTATAGTAAATTATTCAAAAAATACTTTTTTACTGTCGCAAATTTTAAATACGCCAGGGATTGCCTTTTCTATAGTAAATTTTTCAAAAAATAATTTTTTACTGTCGCAAATTTTAATTGCGCCAGGAATTAACTTTTCTACAGTAAATTTTTCAAAAAATAATTTTTTACTGTCGCAAATTTTAATTACGCCGGGGATTGACTTTTCTATAGTAAATTTTTCAAAAAATAATTTTATACTGTCGCAAATTTTAATTGCGCCAGGGATTACCTTTTCTATAGTAAATTTTTCAAAAAATAATTTTTTACTGTCGCAAATTTTAATTACGCCAGGGATTGCCTTTTCTATAGTATATTATTCAAAAAATAATTTTTTACTGTCGCAAATTTTAATTACGCCAGGGATTGCCTTTTCTATAATAAATTTTTCAAAAATTAATTTTTTACTGTCGCAAATTTTAATTGCGCCAGGGATTGCCTTTTCTACAGTAAATTTTTCAAAAAATAATTTTTTACTGTCGCAAATTTTAATTACGCCAGGGATTGCCTTTTCTATAGTAAATTTTTCAAAAAATAATTTTTTACTGTCGCAAATTTTAAATACGCCAGGGATTGCCTTTTCTACAGTAAATTTTACAAAAAATAATTTTATACTGTCGCAAATTTTAATTGCGCCAGTGATTGCCTTTCCTACAGTAAATTTTTCAAAAAATATTTTTTTACTGTCGCAAATTTTAATTACGCCAGGGATTGCCTTTTCTATAGTAAATTTTTCAAAATTTAATTTTATACTGTCGCAAATTTTAAATACGCCAGAGATTGCCTTTTCTACAGTAAATTTTTCAAAAAATAATTTTTTACTGTCGCAAATTTTTATTACGCCAATGATTGCCTTTTCTATAGTTACTTTTTCAAAAATTAATCTTATACTGTCGCAAATTTTAATTGCGCCAGGGATTGCCTTTTCTATAGTAAATTTTACAAAAAATAATTTTTTACTGTCGCAAATTTTAATTGGGCCAGGGATTGCCTTTCTACAGTAAATTTTTCAAAAAATATTTTTTACTGTCGCAAATTTTAATTGCGCCAGGGATTGCCTTTTCTACCGCAAATTTTACAAAAACTAATTTTTTACTGTCACAAATTTTAATTACGCCAGGGATTGCATTTTCTATAGTAAATTTTTCAAATTTAATTTTATACTGTCTTTAATTGCGCCAGGGATTGCCTTTTCTACAGTAAATTTTTCAAAAAATAATTTTCTACTGTCGCAAATTTTAATTGCGCCAGGGATTGCCATTTCTTTAGTAAATTATTCAAAAAATAATTTTTTACTGTCGCAAATTTTAATTACGCCAGGGATTGCCTTTTCTATAGTAAATTTTTCAAAAATTAATTTTATACTGTCGCGAATTTTAGATACGCCATTGATGGCCTTTTCTATAGTAAATTTTTCAAAAAATAATTTTTTACTGTTCCAAATTTTAATTACGCCAGGGATTGCCTTTTCTATTGTAAATTTTTCAAAAATTAATTTTTTACTCTCGCAAATTTTAAATCCGCCAGGGATTGCCTTTTCTATAGTAAATTTTTCAAAAAATAATTTTTTACTCTCGCAAATTTTAATTACGCCAGGGATTGCCTTTTCTATAGTAAATTTTTCAAAAATTAATTTTATACTGTCGCAAATTTTAATTGCGCCGGGGATTGCCTTTTCTACAGTAAATTTCTCAAAAAATAATTTTTTACTGTCGCAAATTTTAATTACGCCAGGGATTGCTTTTTCTATAGTAAATTATTCAAAAAATAATTTTTTACTGTCGCAAATTTTAAATACGCCAGGGATTGCCTTTTCTATAGGAAATTTTTCAAAAATTAATTTTATACTGTCGCAAATTTTAATTGCGCCAGGGATTGCCTTTTCTACAGTAAATTTTTCAAAAAATATTTTTTACTGTCGCAAATTTTAATTGCGCCAGGGATTGCCTTTTCTACAGTAAATTTTTCAAAAAATAATTTTTTACTGTCGCAAATTTTAATTACGCCAGGGATTGCCTTTTCTATAGTAAATTTTTCAAAAAATATTTTTATACTGTCGCAAATTTTAAATACGCCAGAGATTGCCTTTTCTACAGTAAATTTTTCAAAAAATAATTTTTTACTGTCGCAAATTTTAATTACGCCAGGGATTGCCTTTTCTATAGTAAATCTTGCAAAAAATAATTTTTTACTGTCGCAAATTTTAATTGCGCCAGGGATTGCCTTTTCTATAGTAAATTTTTCAAAATTTAATTTTATACTGTCGCAAATTTTAAATACGCCAGGGATTGCCTTTTCTATAGTAAATTTTTCAAAATTTAATTTTATACTGTCGCAAATTTTAATTGCGCCAGGGATTGCCTTTTCTACAGTAAATTTTTCAAAAAATAATTTTCTACTGTCGCAAATTTTAATTGCGCCAGGGATTGCCTTTTCTATAGTAAATTATTCAAAAAATAATTTTTTACTGTCGCAAATTATAATTACGCCAGGGATTGCCTTTTCTATAGTAAATTTTTCAAAAAATAATTTTTTACTGTCGCAAATTTTAATTACGCCAGGGATTGCCATTTCTATAGTAAATTTTTCAAAAATTAATTTTTTACTGTCGCAAATTTTAAATCCGCCAGGGATTGCCTTTTCTATAGTAAATTTTTCAAAGAATAATTTTTTACTGTCGCAAATTTTAATTAGGCCAGGTATTGCCTTTTCTATAGTAAATTTTTCAAAAATTAATTTTATACTGTCGCAAATTTTAATTGCGCCAGGGATTGCCTTTTCTACAGTAAATTTTTCAAAAAATATTTTTTACTGTCGCAAATTTTAATTGCGCCAGGGATTGCCTTTTCTATAGTAAATTTTTCAAAATTTAATTTTATACTGTCTTTAATTGCGCCAGGGATTGCCTTTTCTACAGTAAATTTTTCAAAAAATAATTTTCTACTGTCGCTAATTTTAATTGCGCCAGGGATTGCCTTTTCTTTAGTAAATTATTCAAAAAATACTTTTTTACTGTCGCAAATTTGAATTACGCCAGGGATTGCCTTTTCTATAGTAAATTTTTCAAAAATTAATTTTATACTGTCGCAAATTTTAATTGCGCCAGGGATTGCCTTTTCTATAGTAAATTTTACAAAAAATAATTTTTTACTGTCGCAAATTTTAATTGGGCCAGGGATTGCCTTTTCTACAGTAAATTTTTCAAAAAATATTTTTTACTGTCGCAAATTTTAATTGCGCCAGGGATTGCCTTTTCTACAGTAAATTTTACAAAAACTAATTTTTACTGTCACAAATTTTAATTACGCCAGGGATTGCCTTTTCTATAGTAAATTTTTCAAAATTTAATTTTATACTGTCTTTAATTGCGCCAGGGATTGCCTTTTCTACAGTAAATTTTTCAAAAAATAATTTTCTACTGTCGCTAATTTTAATTGCGCCAGGGATTGCCTTTTCTTTAGTAAATTTTTCAAAAAATATTTTTATACTGTCGCAAATTTTAAATACGCCAGAGATTGCCTTTTCTACAGTAAATTTTTCAAAAAATAATTTTTTACTGTCGCAAATTTTAATTACGCCAGGGATTGCCTTTTCTATAGTAAATCTTGCAAAAAATAATTTTTTATTGTCGCAAATTTTAATTGCGCCAGGGATTGCCTTTTCTATAGTAAATTTTTCAAAATTTAATTTTATACTGTCGCAAATTTTAAATACGCCAGGGATTGCCTTTTCTATAGTAAATTTTTCAAAATTTAATTTTATACTGTCGCAAATTTTAATTGCGCCAGGGATTGCCTTTTCTACAGTAAATTTTTCAAAAAATAATTTTCTACTGTCGCAAATTTTAATTGCGCCAGGGATTGCCTTTTCTATAGTAAATTATTCAAAAAAATAATTTTTTACTGTCGCAAATTATAATTACGCCAGGGATTGCCTTTTCTATAGTAAATTTTTCAAAAAATAATTTTTTACTGTCGCAAATTTTAATTACGCCAGGGATTGCCTTTTCTATAGTAAATTTTTCAAAAATTAATTTTTTACTGTCGCAAATTTTAAATCCGCCAGGGATTGCCTTTTCTATAGTAAATTTTTCAAAGAATAATTTTTTACTGTCGCAAATTTTAATTAGGCCAGGTATTGCCTTTTCTATAGTAAATTTTTCAAAAATTAATTTTATACTGTCGCAAATTTTAATTGCGCCAGGGATTGCCTTTTCTACAGTAAATTTTTCAAAAAATATTTTTTACTGTCGCAAATTTTAATTGCGCCAGGGATTGCCTTTTCTACAGTAAATTTTACAAAAACTAATTTTTTACTGTCACAAATTTTAATTACGCCAGGGATTGCCTTTTCTATAGTAAATTTTTCAAAATTTAATTTTATACTGTCTTTAATTGCGCCAGGGATTGCCTTTTCTACAGTAAATTTTTCAAAAAATTATTTTCTACTGTCGCTAATTTTAATTGCGCCAGGGATTGCCTTTTCTTTAGTAAATTATTCAAAAAATACTTTTTTACTGTCGCAAATTTTAATTACGCCAGGGATTGCCTTTTCTATAGTAAATTTTTCAAAAATTAATTTTTTACTGTCGCAAATTTTAACTGCGCCCGGGATTGCCTTTTCTATAGTAAATTTTACAAAAAAATAATTTTTTACTGTCGCAAATTTTAATTGGGCCAGGGATTGCCTTTTCTACAGTAAATTTTTCAAAAAATATTTTTTACTGTCGCAAATTTTAATTGCGCCAGGGATTGCCTTTTCTACAGTAAATTTTACAAAAACTAATTTTTTACTGTCACAAATTTTAATTACGCCAGGGATTGCCTTTTCTATAGTAAATTTTTCAAAAAATAATTTTTTACTGTCGCAAATTTTAAATACGCCAGGGATTGCCTTTTCTACAGTAAATTTTACAAAAAATAATTTTATACTGTCGCAAATTTTAATTGCGCCAGTGATTGCCTTTTCTACAGTAAATTTTTCAAAAAATATTTTTTTACTGTCACAAATTTTAATTACGCCAGGGATTGCCTTTTCTATAGTAAATTTTTCAAAATTTAATTTTATACTGTCGCAAATTTTAAATACGCCAGAGATTGCCTTTTCTACAGTAAATTTTTCAAAAAATAATTTTTTACTGTCGCAAATTTTAATTACGCCAAGGATTGCCTTTTCTATAGTTACTTTTTCAAAAATTAATCTTATACTGTCACAAATTTTAATTGCGCCAGGGATTGCCTTTTCTATAGTAAATTTTACAAAAAATAATTTTTTACTGTCGCAAATTTTAAATGGGCCAGGGATTGCCTTTCTACAGTAAATTTTTCAAAAAATATTTTTTACTGTCGCAAATTTTAATTACGCCAGGGATTGCCTTTTCTACAGTAAATTTTACAAAAACTAATTTTTTACTGTCACAAATTTTAATTACGCCAGGGATTGCATTTTCTATAGTAAATTTTTCAAAATTTAATTTTATCCTGTCTTTAATTGCGCCAGGGATTGCCTTTTCTACAGTAAATTTTTCAAAAAATAATTTTCTACTGTCGCAAATTTTAATTGCGCCAGGGATTGCCTTTTCTACAGTAA
This sequence comes from Dioctria linearis, assembly GCA_963930735.1. Lineage (NCBI taxonomy): Eukaryota > Metazoa > Arthropoda > Insecta > Diptera > Asilidae > Dioctria > Dioctria linearis. The sequence goes on from CAWVNZ010000764.1 coordinate 86,971, forward strand.
ATTTTTCAAAAAATAATTTTTTACTGTCGCAAATTTTAGTTACGCCAGGGATTGCCTTTTCTATAGTAAATTTTTCAAAAAATATTTTTATACTGTCGCAAATTTTAAATACGCCAGAGATTGCCTTTTCTACAGTAAATTTTTCAAAAATTAATTTTTTACTGTCGCAAATTTTAATCCGCCAGGGATTGCCTTTTCTATAGTAAATTTTTCAAAGAATAATTTTTTACTGTCGCAAATTTTAATTAGGCCAGGTATTGCCTTTTCTATAGTAAATTTTTCAAAAATTAATTTTATACTGTCGCAAATTTTAATTGCGCCAGGGATTGCCTTTTCTACAGTAAATTTTTCAAAAAATATTTTTTACTGTCGCAAATTTTAATTGCGCCAGGGATTGCCTTTTCTACAGTAAATTTTACAAAAACTAATTTTTTACTGTCACAAATTTTAATTACGCCAGGGATTGCCTTTTCTATAGTAAATTTTTCAAAATTTAATTTTATACTGTCTTTAATTGCGCCAGGGATTGCCTTTTCTACAGTAAATTTTTCAAAAAATAATTTTCTACTGTCGCTAATTTTAATTGCGCCAGGGATTGCCTTTTCTTTAGTAAATTATTCAAAAAATAATTTTTTACTGTCGCAAATTTTAATTACGCCAGGGATTGCCTTTTCTATAGTAAATTTTTCAAAATTAATTTTATACTGTCGCAAATTTTAATTGCGCCAGGGATTGCCTTTTCTATAGTAAATTTTACAAAAAATAATTTTTTACTGTCGCAAATTTTAATTGGGCCAGGGATTGCCTTTTCTACAGTAAATTTTTCAAAAAATATTTTGCAAATTTTAATTGCGCCAGGGATTGCATTTTCTACAGTAAATTTTACAAAAACTAATTTTTTACTGTCACAAATTTTAATTACGCCAGGGATTGCATTTTCTATAGTAAATTTTTCAAAATTTAATTTTATACTGTCTTTAATTGCGCCAGGGATTGCCTTTTCTACAGTAAATTTTTCAAAAAATAATTTTCTACTGTCGCAAATTTTAATTGCGCCAGGGATTGCCATTTCTTTAGTAAATTATTCAAAAAATAATTTTTTACTGTCGCAAATTTTAATTACGCCAGGGATTGCCTTTTCTATAGTAAATTTTTCAAAAATTAATTTTATACTGTCGCAAATTTTAAATACGCCATTGATTGCCTTTTTTATAGTAAATTTTTCAAAAAATAATTTTTTACTGTTCCAAATTTTAATTACGCCAGGGATTGCCTTTTCTATTGTAAATTTTTCAAAAATTAATTTTTTACTCTCGCAAATTTTAAATCCGCCAGGGATTGCCTTTTCTATAGTAAATTTTTCAAAAATAATTTTTTACTCTCGCAAATTTTAATTACGCCATATAGTAAATTTTTCAAAAATTAATTTTATACTGTCGCAAATTTTAATTGCGCCGTGGATTGCCTTTTCTACAGTAAATTTTTCAAAAAATAATTTTTTACTGTCGCAAATTTTAATTACGCCAGGGATTGCTTTTTCTATAGTAAATTATTCAAAAAATAATGTTTTACTGTCGCAAATTTTAAATACGCCAGGGATTGCCTTTTCTATAGTAAATTTTTCAAAAATTAATTTTATACTGTCGCAAATTTTAATTGCGCCAGGGATTGCCTTTTCTACAGTAAATTTTCAAAAAATATTTTTTATTGTCGCAAATTTTAATTGAGCCAGGGATTGCCTTTTCTACAGTAAATTTTTCAAAAAATAATTTTTTACTGTCGCAAATTTTAATTACGCCAGGGATTGCCTTTTCTATAGTAAATTTTTCAAAAAATATTTTTATACTCTCGCAAATTTTAAATACGCCAGAGATTGCCTTTTCTACAGTAAATTTTTCAAAAAATAATTTTTTACTGTCGCAAATTTTAATTACGCCAGGGATTGCCTTTTCTATAGTAAATCTTGCAAAAAATAATTTTTTACTGTCGCAAATTTTAATTGCGCCAGGGATTGCCTTTTCTATGGTAAATTTTTCAAAATTTAATTTTATACTGTCGCAAATTTTAAATACGCCAGGGATTGCCTTTTCTATAGTAAATTTTTCAAAATTTAATTTTATACTGTCGCAAATTTTAATTGCGCCAGGGATTGCCTTTTCTACAGTAAATTTTTCAAAAAAATAATTTTCTACTGTCGCAAATTTTAATTGCGCCAGGGATTGCCTTTTCTATAGTAAATTATTCAAAAAATAATTTTTTACTGTCGCAAATTATAATTACGCCAGGGATTGCCTTTTCTATAGTAAATTTTTCAAAAATTAATTTTATACTGTCGCAAATTTTAAATACGCCAGGGATTGCCTTTTCTATAGTAAATTTTTCAAAAAATAATTTTTTACTGTCGCAAATTTTAATTACGCCAGGGATTGCCTTTTCTATAGTAAATTTTTCAAAAATTAATTTTCTACTGTCGCAAATTTTAAATCCGCCAGGAATTGCCTTTTCTATAGTAAATTTTTCAAAGAATAATTTTTTACTGTCGCAAATTTTAATTAGGCCAGGTATTGCCTTTTCTATAGTAAATTTTTCAAAAATTAATTTCATACTGTCGCAAATTTTAATTGCGCCAGGGATTGCCTTTCTACAGTAAATTTTTCAAAAAATATTTTTTACTGTCCCAAATTTTAATTGCGCCAGGGATTGCCTTTTCTACAGTAAATTTTACAAAAACTAATTTTTTACTGTCACAAATTTTAATTACGCCAGGGATTGCCTTTTCTATAGTAAATTTTTCAAAATTTAATTTTATACTGTCTTTAATTGCGCCAGGGATTGCCTTTTCTACAGTAAATTTTTCAAAAAATAATTTTCTGCTGTCGCAAATTTTAATTGCGCCAGGGATTGCCTTTTCTTTAGTAAAATTATTCAAAAAATACTTTTTACTGTCGCAAATTTTAATTACGCCAGGGATTGCCTTTTCTATAGTAAATTTTCAAAAATTAATTTTATACTGTCGCAAATTTTAAATACGCCAGGGATTGCCTTTTCTATAGTAAATTTTTCAAAAAATAATTTTTACTGTTCCAAATTTTAATTTCGCCAGGGATTGCCTTTTCTATTGTAAATTTTTCAAAAATTAATTTTTTACTGTCGCAAATTTTAAATCCGCCAGGGATTGCCTTTTCTATAGTAAATTTTTCAAAAAATAATTGTTTACTCTCGCAAATTTTAATTACGCCAGGGATTGCCTGTTCTATAGTAAATTTTTCAAAAATTAATTTTATACTGTCGCAAATTTTAATTGCGCCGGGGATTGCCTTTTCTACAGTAAATTTTTCAAAAAATAATTTTTTATTGTCGCAAATTTTAATTAGGCCAGGGATTGACTTTTCTATAGTAAATTATTCAAAAAATAATTTTTTACTGTCGCAAATTTTAAATACGCCAGGGATTGCCTTTTCTATAGTAAATTTTTCAAAAAATAATTTTTTACTGTCGCAAATTTTAATTGCGCCAGGGATTGCCTTTTCTACAGTAAATTTTCAAAAAATAATTTTTTACTGTCGCAAATTTTAATTACGCCAGGGATTGCCTTTTCTATAGTAAATTTTTCAAAAAATAATTTTATACTGTAGCAAATTTTAATTGCGCCAGGGATTGCCTTTTCTATAGTAAATTTATCAAAAAATTATTTTTTACTGTCGCAAATTTTAACTACGCCAGGGATTGCCTTTTCTATAGTAAATTTTTCAAAAAATAATTTTTTACTGTCGCAAATTTTAATTACGCCAGGAATTGCCTTTTCTATAGTAAATTTTTCAAAAATTAATTTTTTACTGTCGCAAATTTTAATTGCGCCAGGGATTGCCTTTTCTACAGTAAATTTTTCAAAAAATAATTTTTTACTGTCGCAAATTTTAATTACGCCAGGGATTGGCTTTTTTATAGTAAATTTTTCAAAAAAAAATTTTTTACTGTCGCAAATTTTAAATACGCCAGGGATTGCCTTTTCTACAGTAAATTTTACAAAAAATTATTTTATACTGTCGTAAATTTTAATTGCGCCAGGGATTGCCTTTTCTACAGTAAATTTTTCAAAAAATATTTTTTTACTGTCGCAAATTTTAATTACGCCAGGGATTGCCTTTCTATAGTAAATTTGCAAAAAATGATTTTTTACTGTCGCAAATTTTAATTGCGCCAGGGATTGCCTTTTCTATAGTAAATTTTTCAAAAAATAATTTTTTACTGTCGCAAATTTTAATTGCGCCAAGGATTGCCTTTTCTACAGTAAATTTTTCAAAAAATAATTTTTTACTGTCGCAAATTTTAATTACGCCAGGGATTGCCTTTTCTATAGTAAATTTTTCAAAAAATATTTTTTTACTGTCGCAAATTTTAATTGAGCCAGGGATTGCCTTTCCTACAGCAAATTTTACAAAAACTGATTTTTACTGTCACAAATTTTAATTACGCCAGGGAGTGCCTTTTCTATAGTAAATTTTTCAAAATTTAATTTTATACTGTCGCAAATTTTAATTGCGCCAGGGATTGCCTTTTCTAAAGTAAATTTTTCAAAAATAATTTTCTACTGTCGCAAATTTAATTGCGCCAGGGATTGCCTTTTCTACAGTAAATTTTTCAAAAAATAATTTTATACTGTCGCAAATTTTAATTGCGCCAGGGATTGCCTTTTCTATAGTAAATTTTTCAAAAAATAATTTTTTACTGTCGCAAATTTTAATTGCGCCAGAGATTGCCCTTTCTATAGTAAATTTTTCAAAAAATAATTTTTTACTGTCGCAAATTTTAAATACGCCAGGGATTGCCTTTTCTACAGTAAATTTTTTACTGTCGCAAATTTTAAATACGCCAGGTATTGCCTTTTCTATAGTAAATTTTTCAAAAATTAATTTTTTACTGTCGCAAATTTTAATTGCGCCAGGGATTGCCTTTTCTACAGTAAATTTTTCACAAATTAATTTTTTACTGTCGCAAATTTTAAATACGCCAGGGATTGCCTTTTCAACAGTAAATTTTTCAAAAATTAATTTTATACTGTCGCAAATTTTAAATACGCCAGGGATTGCCTTTTCTACAGTAAATTTTTCAAAAACTATTTTTTTACTGTCGCAAATTTTAATTACGCCAGGGATTGCCTTTTCTATAGTAAATTTTTCAAAATTTATTTTTATACTGTCGCAAATGTTAATTGCGCCAGGGATTGCCTTTTCTACAGTAAATTTTTCAAAAAATAATTTTTTACTGTCGCAAATTTTTAATTGCGCCAGGGATTGCCTTTTCTACAGTAAATTTTTCAAAAAATAATTTTTTACTGCCGCAAATTTTAATTACGCCAGGGATTGGCTTTTTTATAGTAAATTTTTCAAAAAATAATTTTTTACTGTCGCAAATTTTAAATACGCCAGGGATTGCCTTTTCTACAGTGAATTTTACAAAAATTATTTTATACTGTCGCAAATTTTAATTGCGCTAGGGATTGCCAATTCTACAGTAAATTTTTCAAAAAATATTTTTTACTGTCGCAAATTTTAATTACGCCAGAGATTGCCTTTTCTATAGTAAATTTTGCAAAAAATAGTTTTTTACTGTCGCAAATTTTAATTGCGCCAGGGATTGCCTTTTCTATAGTAAATTTTTCAAAAATTAATTTTTTACTGTCGCAAATTTTAAATCCGCCAGGGATTGCCTTTTCTATAGTAAATTTTTCAAAAAATAATTGTTTACTCTCGCAAATTTTAATTACGCCAGGGATTGCCTGTTCTATAGTAAATTTTTCAAAAATTAATTTTATACTGTCGCAAATTTAATTGCGCCGGGGATTGCCTTTTCTACAGTAAATTTTTCAAAAAATAATTTTTTATTGTCGCAAATTTTAATTAGGCAGGGATTGACTTTTCTATAGTAAATTATTCAAAAAATAATTTTTTACTGTCGCAAATTTTAAATACGCCAGGGATTGCCTTTTCTATAGTAAATTTTTCAAAAATAATTTTTTACTGTCGCAAATTTTAATTGCGCCAGGGATTGCCTTTTCTACAGTAAATTTTTCAAAAAATAATTTTTTACTGTCGCAAATTTTAATTACGCCAGGGGATTGCCTTTTCTATAGTAAATTTTTCAAAAAATAATTTTATACTGTAGCAAATTTTAATTGCGCCAGGGATTGCCTTTTCTATAGTAAATTTATCAAAAATTATTTTTTACTGTCGCAAATTTTAACTACGCCAGGGATTGCCTTTTCTATAGTAAATTTTCAAAAAATAATTTTTTACTGTCGCAAATTTTAATTACGCCAGGAATTGCCTTTTCTATAGTAAATTTTTCAAAAATTAATTTTTACTGTCGCAAATTTTAATTGCGCCAGGGATTGCCTTTTCTACAGTAAATTTTCAAAAAATAATTTTTTACTGTCGCAAATTTTAATTACGCCAGGGATTGGCTTTTTTATAGTAAATTTTTCAAAAAAAAATTTTTTACTGTCGCAAATTTTAAATACGCCAGGGATTGCCTTTTCTACAGTAAATTTTACAAAAAATTATTTTATACTGTCGTAAATTTTAATTGCGCCAGGGATTGCCTTTTCTACAGTAAATTTTTCAAAAAATATTTTTTTACTGTCGCAAATTTTAATTACGCCAGGGATTGCCTTTCTATAGTAAATTTTGCAAAAAATGATTTTTTACTGTCGCAAATTTTAATTGCGCCAGGGATTGCCTTTTCTATAGTAAATTTTTCAAAAAATAATTTTTTACTGTCGCAAATTTTAATTGCGCCAAGGATTGCCTTTTCTACAGTAAATTTTTCAAAAAATAATTTTTTACTGTCGCAAATTTTAATTACGCCAGGGATTGCCTTTTCTATAGTAAATTTTTCAAAAAATATTTTTTTTACTGTCGCAAATTTTAATTGAGCCAGGGATTGCCTTTCCTACAGCAAATTTTACAAAACTGATTTTTTACTGTCACAAATTTTAATTACGCCAGGGAGTGCCTTTTCTATAGTAAATTTTCAAATTTAATTTTATACTGTCGCAAATTTTAATTGCGCCAGGGATTGCCTTTTCTAAAGTAAATTTTTCAAAAAATAATTTTCTACTGTCGCAAATTTTAATTGCGCCAGGGATTGCCTTTTCTACAGTAAATTTTTCAAAAAATAATTTTATACTGTCGCAAATTTTAATTGCGCCAGGGATTGCCTTTTCTATAGTAAATTTTTCAAAAAATAATTTTTTACTGTCGCAAATTTTAATTGCGCCAGAGATTGCCCTTTCTATAGTAAATTTTTCAAAAATAATTTTTTACTGTCGCAAATTTTAAATACGCCAGGGATTGCCTTTTCTACAGTAAATTTTTTACTGTCGCAAATTTTAAATACGCCAGGTATTGCCTTTTCTATAGTAAATTTTTCAAAAATTAATTTTTTACTGTCGCAAATTTTAATTGCGCCAGGGATTGCCTTTTCTACAGTAAATTTTTCACAAATTAATTTTTTACTGTCGCAAATTTTAAATACGCCAGGGATTGCCTTTTCAACAGTAAATTTTTCAAAAATTAATTTTATACTGTCGCAAATTTTAAATACGCCAGGGATTGCCTTTTCTACAGTAAATTTTTCAAAAACTATTTTTTTACTGTCGCAAATTTTAATTACGCCAGGGATTGCCTTTTCTATAGTAAATTTTTCAAAATTTATTTTTATACTGTCGCAAATGTTAATTGCGCCAGGGATTGCCTTTTCTACAGTAAATTTTTCAAAAAATAATTTTTTACTGTCGCAAATTTTAATTGCGCCAGGGATTGCCTTTTCTACAGTAAATTTTTCAAAAAATAATTTTTTACTGCCGCAAATTTTAATTACGCCAGGGATTGGCTTTTTTATAGTAAATTTTTCAAAAATAATTTTTTACTGTCGCAAATTTTAAATACGCCAGGGATTGCCTTTTCTACAGTGAATTTTACAAAAAATTATTTTATACTGTCGCAAATTTTAATTGCGCTAGGGATTGCCTATTCTACAGTAAATTTTTCAAAAAATATTTTTTTACTGTCGCAAATTTTAATTACGCCAGAGATTGCCTTTTCTATAGTAAATTTTGCAAAAAATAGTTTTTTACTGTCGCAAATTTTAATTGCGCCAGGGATTGCCTTTTCTATAGTAAATTTTTCAAAAAATAATTTTTTACTGTCGCAAATTTTAATTGCGCCAAGGATTGCCTTTTCTACAGTAAATTTTTCAAAATTAATTTTTACTGTCGCAAATTTTAATTGCGCAGGGATTGCCTTTTCTAAAGTAAATTTTTCAAAAAATAATTTTTTACTGTCGCAAATTTTAATTGGGCCAGGGATTGCCTTTTCTGTAGTAAATTATTCAAAAAATAATTTTTTACTGTCGCAAATTTTAAATACGCCAGGTATTGCCTTTTCTATAGTAAATTTTTCAAAAATTAATTTTATACTGTCGCAAATTTTAAATACGCCAGGGATTGCCTTTTCTATAGTAAATTTTTCAAAAAATAATTTTTTACTGTCGCAAATTTTAATTACGCCAGGGATTGCCTTTTCTATAGTAAATTTTCAAAAATTAATTTTTGACTGTCGCAAATTTTAAATCCGCCAGGGATTGCCTTTTCTATAGTAAATTTTTCAAAGAATAATTTTTGACTGTCGCAAATTTTAATTGCGCCAGGGATTGCCTTTTCTACAGTAAATTTTACAAAACTAATTTTTTACTGTCACAAATTTTAATTACGCCAGGGATTGCCTTTTCTATAGTAAATTTTTCAAAATTTAATTTTATGCTGTCTTTAATTGCGCCAGGGATTGCCTTTTCTACACTAAATTTGTCAAAAAATAATTTTCTACTGTCGCAAATTTTAATTGCGCCAGGGATTGCCTTTTCTTTAGTAAATTATTCAAAAAATAATTTTTTACTGTCGCAAATTTTAATTACGCCAGGATTGCCTTTTCTATAGTAAATTTTTCAAAAATTAATTTTATACTGTCGCAAATTTTAAATACGCCAGGGATTGCTTTTCTATAGTAAATTTTTCAAAAAATAATTTTTTACTGTTCCAAATTTTAATTACGCCAGGGATTGCCTTTTCTATTGTAAATTTTTCAAAAATTAATTTTTTACTGTCGCAAATTTAAATCCGCCAGGGATTGCCTTTTCTATAGTAAATTTTTCAAAAAATAATTTTTTACTCTCGCAAATTTTAATTACGCCAGGGATTGCCTGTTCTATAGTAAATTTTTCAAAAATTAATTTTATACTGTCGCATATTTTAATTGCGCCGGGGATTTCCTTTTCTACAGTAAATTTTTCAAAAAAAATTTTTTTACTGTCGCAAATTTTAATTAGGCCAGAGATTGCCTTTTCTATAGTAAATTATTCAAAAAATAATTTTTTACTGTCTCAAATTTTAAATACGCCAGGGATTGCCTTTTCTATAGTAAATTTTTCAAAAAATAATTTTTTTACTGTCGCAAATTTTAATTGCGCCAGGGATTGCCTTTTCTACAGTAAATTTTTCAAAAAATAATTTTTTACTGTCGCAAATTTTAATTACGCCAGGGATTGCCTTTTCTATAGTAAATTTTTCAAAAAATAATTTTATACTGTAGCAAATTTTAATTGCGCCAGGGATTGCCTTTTCTATAGTAAATTTATCAAAAAATTTTTTTTTACTGTCGCAAATTTAACTACGCCAGGGATTGCCTTTTCTATAGTAAATTTTTCAAAAAATAATTTTTTACTGCCGCAAATTTTAATTACGCCAGGGATTGCCTTTTCTATAGTAAATTTTTCAAAAAATAATTTTCTACTGTAGCAAATTTTAATTGCGCCAGGGATTTCCTTTTCTACAGTACATTTTTCAAAAAATAATTTTTTACTGTCGCAAATTTTAATTACGCCAGGGATTGGCTTTTTTATAGTAAATTTTTCAAAAAAAAAAAATTTTTACTGTCGCAAATTTTAAATAGGCCCGGGATTGCCTTTTCTACAGTAAATTTTACAAAAAATTATTTTATACTGTCGCAAATTTTAATTGCGCCAGGGATTGCCTTTTCTACAGTAAATTTTTCAAAAATTAATTTTTTCTGTCGCAAATTTTAATTGCGCCAGGGATTGCCTTTTCTACAGTAAATTTTTCACAAATTAATTTTTTACTGTCGCAAATTTTAATTGCGCCAGGGATTGCCTTTTCTATAGTAAATTTTTCAAAAAATAATTTTTTACTGTCGAAAATTTTAAATTCCGCCAAGGATTGCCTTTTCTACAGTAAATTTTTCAAAAAATAATTTTTTACTGTCGCAAATTTTAATTACGCCAGGGATTGCCTTTTCTATAATAATTTTTCAAAAAATATTTTTTTACTGTCGGAAATTTTAATTGCGCCAGGGATTGCCTTTCCTACAGCAAATTTTACAAAAACTAATTTTTTACTGTCACAAATTTTAATTACGCCAGGGAGTGCCTTTTCTATAGTAAATTTTTCAAAATTTAATTTTATACTGTCGCAAATTTTAATTGCGCCAGGGATTGCCTTTTCTAAAGTAAATTTTTCAAAAAATAATTTTCTACTGTCGCAAATTTTAATTGCGCCAGGGATTGCATTTTCTACAGTAAATTTTACAAAAAATAATTTTATACTGTCGCAAATTTTAATTGCGCCAGGGATTGCCTTTTCTATAGTAAATTTTTCAAAAAATAATTTTTTACTGTCGCAAATTTTAATTTCGCCCGAGATTGCCCTTTCTATAGTAAATTTTTCAAAAAATAATTTTTTACTGTCGCAAATTGTAAATACGCCAGGGTTTGCCTTTTCTATAGTGAATTTTTCAAAAAATAATTTTATACTGTCGCAAATTTTAAATACGCCAGGGATTGCCTTTTCTATAGTAAATCTTGCAAAAAATAATTTTTTACTGTGGCAAATTTTAATTGCGCCAGGGATTGCCTTTTCAACAATAAATTTTTCAAAAATTAATTTTTTACTGTCGCAAATTTTAAATACGCCAGGGATTGCCTTTTCTATAGTGAATTTTTCAAAAATTAATTTTTTACTGTCGCAAATTTTAATTGCGCCAGGGATTGCCTTTTCTATAGTAAATTTTTCAAAAAATAATTTTATACTGTCGCACATTTTAATTTCGCCAGGGATTGCCTTTTCTATAGTAAATTTTTCAAAAACTAATTTTTTACTCTCGCAAATTTTAATTACGCCAGGGATTGCCTTTTCTATAGTAAATTTTTCAAAATTTAATTTTATACTGTCGCAAATTTTAATTGCGCCAGGGATTGCCTTTTGTATAGTAAATTTTTCAAAAACTAATTTTTTACTGTCGCAAATTTTAATTACGCCAGGGATTGACTTTTCTATAGTAAATTTTTCAAAAATTAATTTTTTACTGTCGCAAATTTTAATTGCGCCAGGGATTGCCTTTTCTACAGTAAATTTTTCAAAAAATAATTTTTTACTGTCGCAAATTTTAATTACGCCAGGGATTGCCTTTTCTATAGTAAATTTTTCAAAAATTAAATTTTTACTGTCGCAAATTTTAAATCCGCCAGGGATTGCCTTTTCTATAGTAAATTTTTCAAAGAATAATTTTTTACTGTCGCAAATTTTAATTAGGCCAGGTATTGCCTTTTCTATAGTAAATTTTTCAAAAATTAATTTTATACTGTCGCAAATTTTAATTGCGCCAGGGATTGCCTTTTCTACAGTAAATTTTTCAAAAAATATTTTTTACTGTCGCAAATTTTAATTGCGCCAGGGATTGCCTTTTCTACAGTAAATTTTACAAAAACTAATTTTTTACTGTCACAAATTTTAATTACGCCAGGGATTGCCTTTTCTATAGTAAATTTTTCAAAATTTAATTTTATACTGTCTTTAATTGCGCCAGGGATTGCCTTTTCTACAGTAAATTTTTCAAAAAATAATTTTCTACTGTCGCTAATTTTAATTGCGCCAGGGATTGCCTTTTCTTTAGTAAATTATTCAAAAAATACTTTTTTACTGTCGCAAATTTTAATTACGCCAGGGATTGCCTTTTCTATAGTAAATTTTTCAAAAATTAATTTTATACTGTCGCAAATTTTAATTGCGCCAGGGATTGCCTTTTCTATAGTAAATTTTACAAAAAATAATTTTTTACTGTCGCAAATTTTAATTGGGCCAGGGATTGCCTTTTCTACAGTAAATTTTTCAAAAAATATTTTTTACTGTCGCAAATTTTAATTGCGCCAGGGATTGCGTTTTCTACAGTAAATTTTACAAAAACTAATTTTTTACTGTCACAAATTTTAATTACGCCAGGGATTGCATTTTCTATAGTAAATTTTTCAAAATTTAATTTTATACTGTCTTTAATTGCGCCAGGGATTGCCTTTTCTACAGTAAATTTTTCAAAAAATAATTTTCTACTGTCGCAAATTTTAATTGCGCCAGGGATTGCCATTTCTTTAGTAAATTATTCAAAAAATAATTTTTTACTGTCGCAAATTTTAATTACGCCAGGGATTGCCTTTTCTATAGTAAATTTTTCAAAAATTAATTTTATACTGTCGCAAATTTTAAATACGCCATTGATTGCCTTTTTTATAGTAAATTTTTCAAAAAATAATTTTTTACTGTTCCAAATTGTAATTACGCCAGGGATTGCCTTTTCTATTGTAAATTTTTCAAAAATTAATTTTTTACTCTCGCAAATTTTAAATCCGCCAGGGATTGCCTTTTCTTTAGTAAATTTTTCAAAAAATAATTTTTTACTCTGGCAAATTTTAATTACGCCATATAGTAAATTTTTCAAAAATTAATTTTATACTGTCGCAAATTTTAATTGCGCCGGGGATTGCCTTTTCTACAGTAAATTTTTCAAAAAATAATTTTTTACTGTCGCAAATTTTAATTACGCCAGGGATTGCTTTTTCTATAGTAAATTATTCAAAAAATAATGTTTTACTGTCGCAAATTTTAAATACGCCAGGGATTGCCTTTTCTATAGTAAATTTTTCAAAAATTAATTTTATACTGTCGCAAATTTTAATTGCGCCAGGGATTGCCTTTTCTACAGTAAATTTTTCAAAAAATATTTTTTACTGTCGCAAATTTTAATTGAGCCAGGGATTGCCTTTTCTACAGTAAATTTTTCAAAAAATAATTTTTTACTGTCGCAAATTTTAATTACGCCAGGGATTGCCTTTTCTATAGTAAATTTTTCAAAAAATATTTTTATACTCTCGCAAATTTTAAATACGCCAGAGATTGCCTTTTCTACAGTAAATTTTTCAAAAAATAATTTTTTACTGTCGCAAATTTTAATTACGCCAGGGATTGCCTTTTCTATAGTAAATCTTGCAAAAAATAATTTTTTACTGTCGCAAATTTTAATTGCGCCAGGGATTGCCTTTTCTATGGTAAATTTTTCAAAATTTAATTTTATACTGTCGCAAATTTTAAATACGCCAGGGATTGCCTTTTCTATAGTAAATTTTTAAAAATTTAATTTTATACTGTCGCAAATTTTAATTGCGCCAGGGATTGCCTTTTCTACAGTAAATTTTTCAAAAAATAATTTTCTACTGTCGCAAATTTTAATTGCGCCAGGGATTGCCTTTTCTATAGTAAATTATTCAAAAATAATTTTTTACTGTCGCAAATTATAATTACGCCAGGGATTGCCTTTTCTATAGTAAATTTTTCAAAAATTAATTTTATACTGTCGCAAATTTTAAATACGCCAGGGATTGCCTTTTCTATAGTAATTTTTCAAAAATAGTTTTTTACTGTCGCAAATTTTAATTACGCCAGGGATTGCCTTTTCTATAGTAAATTTTTCAAAAATTAATTTTCTACTGTCGCAAATTTTAAATCCGCCAGGGATTGCCTTTTCTATAGTAAATTTTTCAAAGAATAATTTTTTACTGTCGCAAATTTTAATTAGGCCAGGTATTGCCTTTTCTATAGTAAATTTTTCAAAATTAATTTTATACTGTCGCAAATTTTAATTGCGCCAGGGATTGCCTTTCTACAGTAAATTTTTCAAAAAATATTTTTTACTGTCCCAAATTTTAATTGCGCCAGGGATTGCCTTTTCTACAGTAAATTTTACAAAAACTAATTTTTTACTGTCACAAATTTTAATTACGCCAGGGATTGCCTTTTCTATAGTAAATTTTTTCAAAATTTAATTTTATACTGTCTTTAATTGCGCCAGGGATTGCCTTTTCTACAGTAAATTTTTCAAAAATAATTTTCTGCTGTCGCAAATTTTAATTGCGCCAGGGATTGCCTTTTCTTTAGTAAATTATTCAAAAAATACTTTTTTACTGTCGCAAATTTTAATTACGCCAGGGATTGCCTTTTCTATAGTAAATTTTTCAAACATTAATTTTATACTGTCGCAAATTTTAAATACGCCAGGGATTTGCCTTTTCTATAGTAAATTTTTCAAAAAATAATTTTTTACCGTTCCAAATTTTAATTTGGCCAGGGATTGCCTTTTCTATTGTAAATTTTTCAAAAATTAATTTTTTACTGCCGCAAATTTTAAATCCGCCAGGGATTGCCTTTTCTATAGTAAATTTTTCAAAAAATAATTGTTTACTCTCGCAAATTTTAATTACGCCAGGGATTGCCTGTTCTATAGTAAATTTTTCAAAAATTAATTTTATACTGTCGCAAATTTTAATTGCGCCGGGGATTGCCTTTTCTACAGTAAATTTTTCAAAAAATAATTTTTTATTGTCGCAAATTTTAATTAGGCCAGGGATTGACTTTTCTATAGTAAATTATTCAAAAAATAATTTTTTACTGTCGCAAATTTTAAATACGCCAGGGATTGCCTTTTCTATAGTAAATTTTTCAAAAAATAATTTTTTACTGTCGCAAATTTTAATTGCGCCAGGGATTGCCTTTTCTACAGTAAATTTTTCAAAAAATAATTTTTTACTGTCGCAAATTTTAATTACGCCAGGGATTGCCTTTTCTATAGTAAATTTTTCAAAAAATAATTTTATACTGTAGCAAATTTTCAATTGCGCCAGGGATTGCCTTTTCTATAGTAAATTTATCAAAAAATTATTTTTTACTGTCGCAAATTTTAACTACGCCAGGGATTGCCTTTTCTATAGTAAATTTTTCAAAAAATAATTTTTTACTGTCGCAAATTTTAATTACGCCAGGAATTGCCTTTTCTATAGTAAATTTTTCAAAAATTAATTTTTTACTGTCGCAAATTTTAATTGCGCCAGGGATTGCCTTTTCTACAGTAAATTTTTCAAAAAATAATTTTTTACTGTCGCAAATTTTAATTACGCCAGGGATTGGCTTTTTTATAGTAAATTTTTCAAAAAAAAATTTTTTACTGTCGCAAATTTTAAATACGCCAGGGATTGCCTTTTCTACAGTAAATTTTACAAAAAATTATTTTATACTGTCGTAAATTTTAATTGCGCCAGGGATTGCCTTTTCTACAGTAAATTTTTCAAAAAATATTTTTTTACTGTCGCAAATTTTAATTACGCCAGGGATTGCCTTTTCTATAGTAAATTTTTCAAAAAATGATTTTTTACTGTCGCAAATTTTAATTGCGCCAGGGATTGCCTTTTCTATAGTAAATTTTCAAAAATAATTTTTTACTGTCGCAAATTTTAATTGCGCCAAGGATTGCCTTTTCTACAGTAAATTTTTCAAAAATAATTTTTTACTGTCGCAAATTTTAATTACGCCAGGGATTGCCTTTTCTATAGTAAATTTTTCAAAAAATATTTTTTTACTGTCGCAAATTTTAATTGAGCCAGGGATTGCCTTTCCTACAGCAAATTTTACAAAAACTGATTTTTTACTGTCACAAATTTTAATTACGCCAGGGAGTGCCTTTTCTATAGTAAATTTTTCAAAATTTAATTTTATACTGTCGCAAATTTTAATTGCGCCAGGGATTGCCTTTTCTAAAGTAAATTTTTCAAAAAATAATTTTCTACTGTCGCAAATTTTAATTGCGCCAGGGATTGCCTTTTCTACAGTAAATTTTACAAAAAATAATTTTATACTGTCGCAAATTTTAATTGCGCCAGGGATTGCCTTTTCTATAGTAAATTTTTCAAAAATAATTTTTTACTGTCGCAAATTTTAATTGCGCCAGAGATTGCCCTTTCTATAGTAAATTTTTCAAAAAATAATTTTTTACTGTCGCAAATTTTAAATACGCCAGGGATTGCCTTTTCTACAGTAAATTTTTCAAAAATTAATTTTTTACTGTCGCAAATTTTAAATACGCCAGGTATTGCCTTTTCTATAGTAAATTTTTCAAAAATTAATTTTTTACTGTCGCAAATTTTAATTGCGCCAGGGATTGCCTTTTCTACAGTAAATTTTTCACAAATTAATTTTTACTGTCGCAAATTTTAAATACGCCAGGGATTGCCTTTTCAACAGTAAATTTTTTCAAAAATTAATTTTATACTGTCGCAAATTTTAAATACGCCAGGGATTGCCTTTTCTACAGTAAATTTTTCAAAAACTATTTTTTTACTGTCGCAAATTTTAATTACGCCAGGGATTGCCTTTTCTATAGTAAATTTTTCAAAATTTATTTTTATACTGTCGCAAATGTTAATTGCGCCAGGGATTGGATTGCCTTTTCTACAGTAAATTTTTCAAAAAATAATTTTTTACTGTCGCAAATTTTAATTGCGCCAGGGATTGCCTTTTCCTACAGTAAATTTTTCAAAAAATAATTTTTTACTGCCGCAAATTTTAATTACGCCAGGGATTGGCTTTTTTATAGTAAATTTTTCAAAAAATAATTTTTTACTGTCACAAATTTTAAATACGCCAGGGATTGCCTTTTCTACAGTGAATTTTACAAAAAATTATTTTATACTCTCGCAAATTTTAATTGCGCTAGGGATTGCCTATTCTACAGTAAATTTTTCAAAAAATATTTTTTTACTGTCGCAAATTTTAATTACGCCAGAGATTGCCTTTTCTATAGTAAATTTTGCAAAAAATAATTTTTTACTGTCGCAAATTTTAATTGCGCCAGGGATTGCCTTTTCTATAGTAAATTTTTCAAAAAATAATTTTTTACTGTCGCAAATTTTAATTGCGCCAAGGATTGCCTTTTCTACAGTAAATTTTTCAAAAATTAATTTTTTACTGTCGCAAATTTTAATTGCGCCAGGGATTGCCTTTTCTAAAGTAAATTTTTCAAAAAATAATTTTCTACTGTCGCAAATTTTAATTGGGCCAGGGATTGCCTTTTCTGTAGTAAATTATTCAAAAAAATAATTTTTTACTGTCGCAAATTTTAAATACGCCAGGTATTGCCTTTTCTATAGTAAATTTTCAAAAATTAATTTTATACTGTCGCAAATTTTAAATACGCCAGGGATTGCCTTTTCTATAGTAAATTTTTCAAAAAATAATTTTTTACTGTCGCAAATTTTAATTACGCCAGGGATTGCCTTTTCTATAGTAAATTTTTCAAAAATTAATTTTTGACTGTCGCAAATTTTAAATCCGCCAGGGATTGCCTTTTCTATAGTAAATTTTTCAAAGAATAATTTTTGACTGTCGCAAATTTTAATTGCGCCAGGGATTGCCTTTTCTACAGTAAATTTTACAAAAACTAATTTTTTACTGTCACAAATTTTAATTACGCCAGGGATTGCCTTTTCTATAGTAAATTTTTCAAAATTTAATTTTATGCTGTCTTTAATTGCGCCAGGGATTGCCTTTTCTACACTAAATTTGTCAAAAAATAATTTTCTACTGTCGCAAATTTTAATTGCGCCAGGGATTGCCTTTTCTTTAGTAAATTATTCAAAAAATAATTTTTTACTGTCGCAAATTTTAATTACGCCAGGGATTGCCTTTTCTATAGTAAATTTTTCAAAAATTAATTTTATACTGTCGCAAATTTTAAATACGCCAGGGATTGCTTTTCTATAGTAAATTTTTCAAAAAATAATTTTTTACTGTTCCAAATTTTAATTACGCCAGGGATTGCCTTTTCTATTGTAAATTTTTCAAAAATTAATTTTTTACTGTCGCAAATTTTAAATCCGCCAGGGATTGCCTTTTCTATAGTAAATTTTTCAAAAAATAATGTTTTACTCTCGCAAATTTTAATTACGCCAGGGATTGCCTGTTCTATAGTAAATTTTTCAAAAATTAATTTTATACTGTCGCATATTTTAATTGCGCCGGGGATTTCCTTTTCTACAGTAAATTTTTCAAAAAATAATTTTTTACTGTCGCAAATTTTAATTAGGCCAGAGATTGCCTTTTCTATAGTAAATTATTCAAAAAATAATTTTTTTACTGTCTCAAATTTTAAATACGCCAGGGATTGCCTTTTCTATAGTAAATTTTTTCAAAAAATAATTTTTTACTGTCGCAAATTTTAATTGCGCCAGGGATTGCCTTTTCTACAGTAAATTTTTCAAAAAATAATTTTTTTACTGTCGCAAATTTTTAATTACGCCAGGGATTGCCTTTTCTATAGTAAATTTTTTCAAAAAATAATTTTATACTGTAGCAAATTTTAATTGCGCCAGGGATTGCCTTTTCTATAGTAAAATTTATCAAAAAAAATTTTTTTTTACTGTCGCAAATTTTTAACTACGCCAGGGATTGCCTTTTTCTATAGTAAATTTTTCAAAAAATAATTTTTTACTGTCGCAAATTTTAATTACGCCAGGGATTGCCTTTTCTATAGTAAATTTTTCAAAAAAATAATTTTATACTGTAGCAAATTTTAATTGCGCCAGGGATTGCCTTTTCTACAGTACATTTTTCAAAAAATAATTTTTTTACTGTCGCAAATTTTAATTACGCCAGGGATTGGCTTTTTTATAGTAAATTTTTTCAAAAAAAAAAAATTTTTACTGTCGCAAATTTTAAATAGGCCCGGGATTGCCTTTTCTACAGTAAATTTTACAAAAAAATTAATTTTATACTGTCGCAAATTTTAATTGCGCCAGGGATTGCCTTTTCTACAGTAAATTTTTCAAAAAATTAATTTTTTTCTGTCGCAAATTTTAATTGCGCCAGGGATTGCTTTTTCTACAGTAAATTTTTCACAAATTAATTTTTTACTGTCGCAAATTTTAATTGCGCCAGGGATTGCCTTTTCTATAGTAAATTTTTCAAAAAATAATTTTTTACTGTCGAAAATTTTAATTGCGCCAAGGATTGCCTTTTCTACAGTAAATTTTTCAAAAAATAATTTTTTACTGTCGCAAATTTTAATTACGCCAGGGATTGCCTTTTCTATAGTAAATTTTTCAAAAAATATTTTTTTACTGTCGGAAATTTTAATTGCGCCAGGGATTGCCTTTCCTACAGCAAATTTTACAAAAACTAATTTTTTACTGTCACAAATTTTAATTACGCCAGGGAGTGCCTTTTCTATAGTAAATTTTTCAAAATTTAATTTTATACTGTCGCAAATTTTAATTGCGCCAGGGATTGCCTTTTCTAAAGTAAATTTTTCAAAAAATAATTTTCTACTGTCGCAAATTTTAATTGCGCCAGGGATTGCATTTTCTACAGTAAATTTTACAAAAAATAATTTTATACTGTCGCAAATTTTAATTGCGCCAGGGATTGCCTTTTCTATAGTAAATTTTTCAAAAAATAATTTTTTACTGTCGCAAATTTTAGTTTCGCCCGAGATTGCCCTTTCTATAGTAAATTTTTCAAAAAATAATTTTTTACTGTCGCAAATTGTAAATACGCCAGGGATTGCCTTTTCTATAGTGAATTTTTCAAAAAATAATTTTATACTGTCGCAAATTTTAAATACGCCAGGGATTGCCTTTTCTATAGTAAATCTTGCAAAAAATAATTTTTTACTGTCGCAAATTTTAATTGCGCCAGGGATTGCCTTTTCAACAATAAATTTTTCAAAAATTAATTTTTTACTGTCGCAAATTTTAAATACGCCAGGGATTGCCTTTTCTATAGTGAATTTTTCAAAAATTAATTTTTTACTGTCGCAAATTTTAATTGCGCCAGGGATTGCCTTTTCTATAGTAAATTTTTCAAAAACTAATTTTTTACTCTCGCAAATTTAAATTACGCCAGGGATTGCCTTTTCTATAGTAAATTTTTTAAAATTTAATTTTATACTGTCGCAAATTTTAATTGCGCCAGGGATTGCCTTTTCTATAGTAAATTTTTCAAAAACTAATTTTTTACTGTCGCAAATTTTAATTACGCCAGGGATTGACTTTTCTATAGTAAATTTTTCAAAAATTAATTTTTTACTGTCGCAAATTTTAATTGCGCCAGGGATTGCCTTTTCTATAGCAAATTTTTTAAAATTTAATTTTATACTGTCGCAAATTTTAATTGCGCCAGGGATTGCCTTTTCTATAGTAAATTTTTCAAAAACTAATTTTTTACTGTCGCAAATTTTAATTACGCCAGGGATTGACTTTTCTATAGTAAATTTTTCAAAAATTAATTTTTTACTGTCGCAAATTTTAATTGCGCCAGGGATTGCCTTTTCTACAGTAAATTTTTCACAAATTAATTTTTTACTGTCGCAAATTTTAAATACGCCAGGGATTGCCTTTTCAACAGTAAATTTTTCAAAAATTAATTTTATACTGTCGCAAATTTTAAATACGCCAGGGATTGCCTTTTCTACAGTAAATTTTTCAAAAACTAATTTTTTAATGTCGCAAATTTTAATTACGCCAGGGATTGCCTTTTCTATAGTAAATTTTTCAAAATTTAATTTTATACTGTCGCAAATTTTAATTGCGCCAGGGATTGCCTTTTCTACAGTAAATTTTTCAAAAAATAATTTTTTACTGTCGCAAATTTTAATTGCGCCAGGGATTGCCTTTTCTACAGTAAATTTTTCAAAAAATAATTTTTTACTGTCGCTAATTTTAATTACGCCAGGGATTGGCTTTTTTATAGTAAATTTTTCAAAAAATAATTTTTTACTGTCGCAAATTTTAAATACACCAGGGATTGCCTTTTCTACAGTGAATTTTACAAAAAATTATTTTATACTGTCGCAAATTTTAATTGCTCCAGGGATTGCCTTTTCTACAGTAAATTTTTCAAAAAATATTTTTTTACTGTCGCAAATTTTAATTACGCCAGAGATTGCCCTTTCTATAATAAATTTTTCAAAAAATAATTTTCTACTGTCGCAAATTTTAATTGCGCCAGGGATTGCCTTTTCTACAGTAAATTTAACAAAAAAATAATTTTATACTGTCGCAAATTTTAAATACGCCACGGATTGCCTTTTCTATAGTAAATTTTTCAAAAATTAATTTTTTACTGTCGCAAATTTTAAATACGCCAGGGATTGTCTTTTCGATAGTAAATTTTTCAAAAATTAATTTTTTACTGTCGCAAATTTTAAATACGCCAGGGATTGCCTTTTCTATAGTAAATTATTCAAAAAATAATTTTTTTACTCTCGCAAATTTTAATTACGCCAGGGATTGCCTTTTCTATAGTAAATTTTTCAAAATTTAATTTTATACTGTCGCAAATTTTAATTACGCCAGGGATTGCCTTTTCTATAGTAAATTTTTCAAAAATTAATTTTTTACTGTCGCAAATTTTAAATACGCCAGGGATTGCCTCTTCTATAGTAAATTTTCCAAAAAATAATTTTTTACTGTCGCAAATTTTAATTGCGCCAGGGATTGCCTTTTCTACAGTAAATTTTTCAAAAAATATTTTTTTACTATCGCAAATTTTAATTACACCAGGGATTGCCTTTTCTATAGTAAATTATTCAAAAAATAATTTTTTACTGTCGCAAATTTTAAATACGCCAGGGATTGCCTTTTCTATAGTAAATTATTCAAAAAATAATTGTTTACTGTCGCAAATTTTAAATACGCCAGGGATTGTCTTTTCTATATTAAATTTTTCAAAAATTAATTTTTTACTGTCGCAAATTTTAATTGCGCCAGGGATTGCCTTTTCTATAGTAAATTATTCAAAAAATAATTTTTCACTGTCGCAAATTTTAATTGCGCCAGGCAATCTTCAGTAAATTTTTCAAAAAATAATTTTCTACTGTCGCAAATTTTAAATACGCCAGGGATTGCCTTTTCTATAGTAAATTTTGCAAAAAATAATTTTTTACTGTCGCAAATTTTAATTACGCCAGGGATTGCCTTTTCTACAATAAATTTTTCAAAAAATTATTTTTTACTGTAGCAAATTTTAATTGCGCCAGGGATTGCCTTTTCTATAGTAAATTTTTCACAAATTAATTTTATACTGTCGCAAATTTTAATTGCGCCAGGGATTGCCTTTTCTACAGTAAATTTTTCAAAAAATAATTTTCTGCTGTCGCAAATTTTAATTGCGCCAGGGATTGCCTTTTCTACAGTAAATTTTTCAAAATTTAATTTTTTATTGTCGCAAATTTTAATTGCGCCAGGAATTGCCTTTTCTATAGTAAATTTTTCACAAATTAATTTTTTACTGTCGCAAATTTTAATTGCGCCAGGGATTGCCTTTTCTACAGTAAATTTTTCAAAATTTAATTTTTTACTGTCGCAAATTTTAATTGCGCCAGGGATTGCCTTTTCTATAGTAAACTATTCAAAAAATAATTTTTTACTGTCGCAAATTTTAAATACGCCCGGGATTGCATTTTCTATAGTAAATTTTTCAAAAAATAATTTTTCACTGTCGCAAATTTTAATTGCGCCAGGGATTGCCTTTTCTACAGTAAATTTTTCAAAAAATAATTTTTTACTGTCGCAAATTTTAATTACGCCAAGGATTGCCTTTTCTATAGTAAATTTTTCAAAAAATAATTTTATACTGTCGCAAATTTTAATGGCGCCAGGGATTGCCTTTTCTATAGTAAAGTTTTCAAAAAATAATTTTTTACTGCCGCAAATTTTAATTACGCCAGGGATTGCCTTTTCTTTAGTAAATTTTTCAAGAAATAATTTTTTACTGTCGCAAATTTTAATTACGCCAGGGATTGCCTTTTCTATAGTAAATTTTTCAAAATTTAATTTTTTACTGTCGCAAAATTTAATTGCGCCAGGGATTTCCTTTTCTACAGTAAATTTGTCAAAAAACAATGTTTTACTGTCGCAAATTTTAATTACGCCAGGGATTGCCTTTTCTATAGTAAATTTTTCAAAAAATTATTTATTACTGTCGCAATTTTTAAATACGCCAGGGATTGCCTTTACTATAGTAAATTTTGCAAAAAATAATTTTTTACTGTCGCAAATTTTAATTACGCCAGGGATTGCCTTTTCTACAGTAAATTTTTCAAAAAATAATTTTTTATTGTAGCAAATTTTAATTGCGCCAGGGATTGCCTTTTCTATAGTAAATTTTTCACAAATTAAATTTATACTGTCGCAAATTTTAATTGCGCCAGGGATTGCCTTTTCTACAGTTAATTTTTCAAAAAATAATTTTCTACTGTCGCAAATTTTAATTGCGCCAGGGAATGCCTTTTCTACAGTAAATTTTTCAAAATTTATTTTTTTACTGTCGCAAATTTTAATTGCGCCAGGGATTGCCTTTTCTATAGTAAATTTTTCACAAATTAATTTCTTACTGTCGCAAATTTTAATTGCGCCAGGGATTGCCTTTTCTACAGTAAAATTTTCAAAATTTAATTTTTTACTGTCGCAAATTTTAATTGCGCCAGGGATTGCCTTTTCTATAGTAAACTATTCAAAAAATAATTTTTTACTGTCGCAAATTTTAATTACGCCAGGGATTGCCTTTTCTATAGTAAATTTTTCAAAATTTAATTTTTTACTGTCGCAAAATTTAATTGCGCCAGGGATTGCCTTTTCTACAGTAAATTTTTCAAAAAATAATTTTTTACTGTCGCAAATTTTAATTGCGCCAGGGATTGCCTTTTCTACAGTAAATTTTTCAAAATTTAATTTTTTACTGTCGCAAATTTTAATTGCGCCAGGGATTGCCTTTTCTATAGTAAATTATTCAAAAAATAATTTTTTACTGTCGCAAATTTTAAACACGCCCGGGGTTGCCTTTCCTATAGTAAATTTTTCAAAAAATAATTTTTTACTGTCGCAAATTTTAATTGCGCCAGTGATTGCATTTTCTACAGTAAATTTTTCAAAAAATAATTTTTTACTGTTGCAAATTTTAATTACGCCAGGGGTTGCCTTTCCTATAGTAAATTTTTCAAAAAATAATTTTATACTGTCGCAAATTTTAATTGCGCCAGGGATTGCCTTTTTCTATAGTAAATTTTTCAAAAATTAATTTTTTACTGTCGCAAATTTTAATTCCGCCGGGTATTGCCTTTTCTACAGTAAATTTTTCCAAAAATAATTTTTTACTGTCGCAAATTTTAATTACGCCAGGGGATTGCCTTTTCTATTGTAAATTTTTCAAAAAATAATTTATTACTGTCGCAAATTTTAAATACGCCAGGGATTGCCTTTTCTACAGTAAATTTTACAAAAAAATAATTTTATACTGTCGCAAATTTTAATTGCGCCAGGGATTGCCTTTTCTACAGTAAATTTTTCAAAAAATATTTTTTTTACTGTCGCAAATCTTAATTACGCCAGGGATTGCCTTTTCTATAGTAAATTTTGCAAAAATATTTTTTTTACTGTCGCAAATTATAATTGCGCCAGGGATTGCCTTTTCTATAGTAAATATTTCAAAAAATAATTTTTTACTGTCGCAAATTTTAATTGCGCCAGGGATTGCCTTTTCTACAGTAAAATTTACAAAAACTAATTTTTTACTGTCACAAATTTTAATTACGCCTGGGATTGCCTTTTCTATAGTAAATTTTTCAAAATTTAATTTTTTACTGTCGCAAATTTTAATTACGCCAGGGATTGCCTTTTCTACAGTGTATTTTTCAAAAAATAATTTTTTACTGTCGCCAATTTTAATTACGCCAGGGATTGCCTTTTCTATAGTAAATCTTGCAAAAAATAATTTTTTACTGTCGCAAATTTTAATTGCGCCAGGGATTGCCTTTTCTACAATAAATTTTTCAAAAATTAATTTTTTACTGTCGCAAATTTTAAATACGCCAGGGATTGCCTTTCCTATAGTGAATTTTTCAAAAATTAATTTTTTGCTGTCGCAAATTTTAATTGCGCCAGGGATTGCCTTTTCTATAGTAAATTTTTCAAAAAATAATTTTATACTGTCGCACATTTTAATTACGCCAGGGATTGCCTTTTCTATAGTAAATTTTTCAAAAACTAATTTTTTACTCTCGCAAATTTTAATTACGCCAGGGATTGCCTTTTCTATAGTAAATTTTTTTAAATTTAATTTTATACTGTCGCAAATTTTAATTGCGCCAAGGATTGCCTTTTCTATAGTAAATTTTGCAAAAAATAATTTTCTACTGTCGCAGATTTTAATTGCGCCAGGGATTGCCTTTTCTACAGTAAATTTTTCAAAATTAATTTTTTACTGTCGCAAATTTTAAATACGCCAGGGATTGCCTTTTCTATAGTAAATTTTGCAAAAAATAATTTTTTACTGTTCCAAATTTTAATTACGCCAGGGATTGCCTTTTCTACATTAAATTTTTCAAAAATTAATTTTTTATTGTCGCAAATTTTAATTGCGCCAGGGATTGCCTTTTCTACAGTAAATTTTTCACAAATTAATTTTTTACTGTCGCAAATTTTAATTGCGCCAGGGATTGCCTTTTCTATAGTAAATTTTTCAAAAACTAATATTTTACTGTCGCAAATTTTAATTACGCCAGGGATTGCCTTTTCTATAGTAAATTTTTCAAAAATTAATTTTTTACTGTCGCAAATTTTAATTGCGCTAGGGATTGCCTTTTCTACAGTAAATTTTTCACAAATTAATTTTTTACTGTCGCAAATTTTAAATACGCCAGGGATTGCCTTTTCAACAGTAAATTTTTCAAATATTAATTCTATACTGTCGCAAATTTTAAATACGCCAGGGATTGCCTTTTTTACAATAAATTTTTCAAAAACTAATTTTTTACTGTCGCAAATTTTAATTACGCCAGGGATTGCCTTTTCTATAGTAAATTTTTCAAAATTTAATTTTATACTGTCGCAAATTTTAATTGCGCCAGGGGTTGCCTTTTCTACAGTAAATTTTTCAAAAAATAATTTTTTACTGTCGCAAATTTTAATTGCGGCACGTATTGAATTTTCTACAGTAAATTTTTCAAAAAATAATTTTTTACTGTCGCAAATTTTAATTACGCCAGCGATTGCCTTTTCTATAGTAAATTTTTCACAAATTAATTTTATACTGTCGCAAATTTTAAATACGCCACGGATTGCCTTTTCTATAGTAAATTTTTCGAAAATAAATTTTTTACTGTCGCAAATTTTAAATACGCCAGGGATTGTCTTTTCGATAGTAAATTTTTCAAAAATTAATTTTTTACTGTCGCAAATTTTAAATACGCCAGGGATTGCCTTTTCTATAGTAAATTATTCAAAAAATAATTTTTTTACTGTCGCAAATTTTAATTACGCCAGGGATTGCCTTTTCTATAGTAAATTTTTCAAAATTTAATTTTATACTGTCGCAAATTTTAATTACGCCAGGGATTGCCTTTTCTATAGTAAATTTTTCAAAAATTAATTTTTTACTGTCGCAAATTTTAAATACGCCAGGGATTGCCTCTTCTATAGTAAATTTTCCAAAAAATAATTTTTTACTGTCGCAAATTTTAATTGCGCCAGGGATTGCCTTTTCTACAGTAAATTTTTCAAAAAATATTTTTTTACTGTCGCAAATTTTAATTACACCAGGGATTGCCTTTTCTATAGTAAATTATTCAAAAAATAATTTTTTACTGTCGCAAATTTTAAATACGCCAGGGATTGCCTTTTCTATAGTAAATTATTCAAAAAATAATTGTTTACTGTCGCAAATTTTAAATACGCCAGGGATTGTCTTTTCTATATTAAATTTTTCAAAAATTAATTTTTTACTGTCGCAAATTTTAATTGCGCCAGGGATTGCCTTTTCTATAGTAAATTATTCAAAAAATAATTTTTTACTGTCGCAAATTTTAATTGCGCCAGGGATTGCCTTTCTTCAGTAAATTTTTCAAAAAATAATTTTCTACTGTCGCAAATTTTAAATACGCCAGGGATTGCCTTTTCTATAGTAAATTTTGCAAAAAATAATTTTTTACTGTCGCAAATTTTAATTACGCCAGGGATTGCCTTTTCTTCAGTAAATTTTTCAAAAAATAATTTTTTACAATAGCAAATTTTAATTGCGCCAGGGATTGCCTTTTCTATAGTAAATTTTTCACAAATTAATTTTATACTGTCGCAAATTTTAATTGCGCCAGGGATTGCCTTTTCTACAGTAAATTTTTCAAAAAATAATTTTCTGCTGTCGCAAATTTTAATTGCGCCAGGGATTGCCTTTTCTACAGTAAATTTTTCAAAATTTAATTTTTTATTGTCGCAAATTTTAATTGCGCCAGGGATTGCCTTTTCTATAGTAAATTTTTCACAAATTAATTTTTTACTGTCGCAAATTTTAATTGCGCCAGGGATTGCCTTTTCTACAGTAAAATTTTCAAAATTTAATTTTTTACTGTCGCAAATTTTAATTGCGCCAGGGATTGCCTTTTCTATAGTAAACTATTCAAAAAATAATTTTTTACTGTCGCAAATTTTAAATACGCCCGGGATTGCATTTTCTATAGTAAATTTTTCAAAAAATAATTTTTCACTGTCGCAAATTTTAATTGCGCCAGGGATTGCCTTTTCTACAGTAAATTTTTCAAAAATTAATTTTTTACTGTCGCAAATTTTAATTGCGCCAGGGATTGCCTTTTCTATAGTAAATTATTCAAAAAATAATTTTTTACTGTCGCAAATTTTAATTGCGCCAGGGATTGCCTTTCTTCAGTAAATTTTTCAAAAAATAATTTTCTACTGTCGCAAATTTTAAATACGCCAGGGATTGCCTTTTCTATAGTAAATTTTGCAAAAAATAATTTTTTACTGTCGCAAATTTTAATTACGCCAGGGATTGCCTTTTCTTCAGTAAATTTTTCAAAAAATAATTTTTTTCAATAGCAAATTTTAATTGCGCCAGGGATTGCCTTTTCTATAGTAAATTTTTCACAAATTAATTTTATACTGTCGCAAATTTTAATTGCGCCAGGGATTGCCTTTTCTACAGTAAATTTTTCAAAAAATAATTTTCTGCTGTCGCAAATTTTAATTGCGCCAGGGATTGCCTTTTCTACAGTAAATTTTTCAAAATTTAATTTTTTATTGTCGCAAATTTTAATTGCGCCAGGGATTGCCTTTTCTATAGTAAATTTTTCACAAATTAATTTTTTACTGTCGCAAATTTTAATTGCGCCAGGGATTGCCTTTTCTACAGTAAAATTTTCAAAATTTAATTTTTTACTGTCGCAAATTTTAATTGCGCCAGGGATTGCCTTTTCTATAGTAAACTATTCAAAAAATAATTTTTTACTGTCGCAAATTTTAAATACGCCCGGGATTGCATTTTCTATAGTAAATTTTTAAAAAAATAATTTTTCACTGTCGCAAATTTTAATTGCGCCAGGGATTGCCTTTTCTACAGTAAATTTTTCAAAAAATAATTTTTTACTGTCGCAAATTTTAATTACGCCAAGGATTGCCTTTTCTATAGTAAATTTTTCAAAAAATAATTTTATACTGTCGCAAATTTTAATGGCGCCAGGGATTGCCTTTTCTATAGTAAATTGTTCAAAAAATAACTTTTTACTGCCGCAAATTTTAATTACGCCAGGGATTGCCTTTTCTATAGTAAATTTTTCAAAAAATAATTTTTTACTGTCGCAAATTTTAATTACGCCAGGGATTGCCTTTTCTATAGTAAATTTTTCAAAATTTAATTTTTTACTGTCGCAAAATTTAATTGCGCCAGGGATTGCCTTTTCTACAGTAAATTTTTCAAAAAATAATGTTTTACTGTCGCAAATTTTAATTACGCCAGGGATTGCCTTTTCTATAGTAAATTTTTCAAAAAATTATTTATTACTGTCGCAATTTTTAAATACGCCAGGGATTGCCTTTACTATAGTAAATTTTGCAAAAAATAATTTTTTACTGTCGCAAATTTTAATTACGCCAGGGATTGCCTTTTCTACAGTAAATTTTTCAAAAATAATTTTTTATTGTAGCAAATTTTAATTGCGCCAGGGATTGCCTTTTCTATAGTAAATTTTTCACAAATTAAATTTATACTGTCGCAAATTTTAATTGCGCCAGGGATTGCCTTTTCTACAGTAAATTTTTCAAAAAATAATTTTCTACTGTCGCAAATTTTAATTGCGCCAGGGAATGCCTTTTCTACAGTAAATTTTTCAAAATTTATTTTTTTACTGTCGCAAATTTTAATTGCGCCAGGGATTGCCTTTTCTATAGTAAATTTTTCACAAATTAATTTCTTACTGTCGCAAATTTTAATTGCGCCAGGGATTGCCTTTTCTACAGTAAAATTTTCAAAATTTAAATTTTTACTGTCGCAAATATTAATTGCGCCAGGGATTGCCTTTTCTATAGTAAACTATTCAAAAAATAATTTTTTACTGTCACAATTTTTAATACGCCCGGGATTGCATTTTCTATAGTAAATTTTTCAAAAAATAATTTTTCACTGTCGCAAATTTTAATTGCGCCAGGGATTGCCTTTTCTACAGTAAATTTTTCAAAAAATAATATTTTACTGTCGCAAATTTTAATTACGCCAGGGATTGCCTTTTCTATAGTAAATAATTCAAAAAATAATTTTATACTGTCGCAAATTTTAATGGCGCCAGGGATTGCCTTTTCTTTAGTAAATTTTTCAAAAAATAATTTTTTACTGTCGCAAATTTTAATTACGCCGGGGATTGCCTTTTCTATAGTAAATTTTTCAAAAAATAATTTTTTACTGTCGCAAATTTCAATTACGCCAGGGATTGCCTTTTCTATAGTAAATTTTTCAAATTTGATTTTTTACTGTCGCAAAATTTAATTGCGCCAGGGATTGCCTTTTCTACAGTAAATTTTTCAAAAAATAATTTTTTAATGTCGCAAATTTTAATTACGCCAGGGATTGCCTTTTCTATAGTAAATTTTTCAAAAAATAATTTATAACTGTCGCAAATTTTAAATACGCCAGGGATTGCCTTTACTATAGTAAATTTTGCAAAAAATAATTTTTTACTGTCGAAAATTTTAATTACGCCAGGGATTGCCTTTTCTACAGTAAATTTTTCAAAAAATAATTTTTAACTGTAGCAAATTTTAATTGCGCCAGGGATTGCCTTTTCTATAGTAAATTTTTCACAAATTAAATTTATACTGTCGCAAATTTTAATTGCGCCAGGGATTGCCTTTTCTACAGTAAATTTTTCAAAAAATAATTTTCTATTGTCGCAAATTTTAATTGCGCCAGGTTGCCTTTTCTACAGTAAATTGTTCAAAATTTATTTTTTTACTGTCGCAAATTTTAATTGCGCCAGGCATTGCCTTTTCTTTAGTAAATTTTTCACAAATTAATTTTTTACTGTCGCAAATTTTAATTGCACCAGGGATTGCCTTTTCTACAGTAAATTTTTCAAAATTTAATTTTTTACTGTCGCAAATTTTAATTGCGCCAGGGATTGCCTTTTCTATAGTAAATTATTCAAAAAATAATTTTTTACTGTCGCAAATTTTAAACACGCCCGGGGTTGCCTTTCCTATAGTAAATTTTTCAAAAAATAATTTTTTACTGTCGCAAATTTTAATTGCGCCAGGGATTGCATTTTCTACAGTAAATTTTTCAAAAAATAATTTTTTACTGTCGCAAATTTTAATTACGCCAGGGGTTGCCTTTCCTATAGTAAATTTTCAAAAAATAATTTTATACTGTCGCAAATTTAATTGCGCAGGGATTGCCTTTTCTATAGTAAATTTTTCAAAAATTAATTTTTTACTGTCGCAAATTTTAATTCCGCCGGGTATTGCCTTTTCTACAGTAAATTTTTCCAAAAATAATTTTTTACTGTCGCAAATTTTAATTACGCAGGGATTGCCTTTTCTATTGTAAATTTTTCAAAAATAATTTATTACTGTCGCAAATTTTAAATACGCCAGGGATTGCCTTTTCTACAGTAAATTTTACAAAAATAATTTTATACTGTCGCAAATTTTAATTGCGCCAGGGATTGCCTTTTCTACAGTAAATTTTTCAAAAAATATTTTTTTACTGTCGCAAATTTTAATTACGCCAGGGATTGCCTTTTCTATAGTAAATTTTGCAAAAATATTTTTTTACTGTCGCAAATTTTAATTGCGCCAGGGATTGCCTTTTCTATAGTAAATTTTTCAAAAAATAATTTTTTACTGTCGCAAATTTTAATTGCGCCAGGGATTGCCTTTTCTACAGTAAAATTTACAAAAACTAATTTTTTACTGTCACAAATTTTAATTACGCCAGGGATTGCCTTTTCTATAGTAAATTTTTCAAAATTTAATTTTTTACTGTCGCAAATTTTAATTACGCCAGGGATTGCCTTTTCTACAGTGTATTTTTCAAAAAATAATTTTTTACTGTCGCAAATTTTAATTACGCCAGGATTGCCTTTTCTATAGTAAATCTTGCAAAAAATAATTTTTACTGTCGCAAATTTTAATTGCGCCAGGCAGTCCCTGGCAAAAAATAATTTTTTACTGTCGAAAATATTAATTGCGCCAGGCAGTCCAGTAAAAAATTATTTTTTGCAAGATTTACTATAGAAAAGGCAATCCCTGGCGTAATTAAATTTTGCGACAGTAAAAAATTATTTTTTGAAATATTTCTATAGTAAATTTTTCAAAATTTAATTTTATACTGTCGCAAATTTTAAATACGCCAGGGATTGCCTTTTCTATAGTAAATTTTCAAAATTTAATTTTATACTGTGGCAAATTTTAATTGCGTCAGGGATTGCCTTTTCTACAGTAAATTTTTCAAAAATTAATTTTTTACAGTCGCAAATTTTAAATACGCCAGGGATTGCCTTTTCTATAGTAAGTTTTTCAAAAATTAATTTTTTACTGTCGCAAAATTTAACTGCGCCAGGGATTGCCTTTTCTATAGTAAATTTTTCAAAAAATTATTTTATATTGTCGCAAATTTTAATTACGCCAGGGATTGCCTTTTCTATAGTAAATTTTTCAAAAACTAATTTTTTACTCTCGCAAATTTTAATTACGCCAGGGATTGCCTTTTCTATAGTAAATTTTTCAAAATTTAATTTTATACTGTCGCTAATTTTAATTGCGCCAGGGATTGCCTTTTCTATAGTAAATTTATCAAAAATTAATTTTATATTGACGCAAATTTTAAATACGCCAGGGATTGCCTTTTCTACAGTAAATTTTTCAAAAAATAATTTTTTACTGTCGCAAATTTTAATTACGCCAGGGATTGCCTTTTCTATAGTAACTCTTGCAAAACATAATTTTTTACTGTCGCAAATTTTAATTACGCCAGGGATTGCCTTTTCTACAGTAAATTTTTCAAAAATTAATTTTTTACTGTCGCAAATTTTAATTGCGCCAGGGATTGCCTTTTCTACAGTAAATTTTTCACAAATTAATTTTTTACTGTCGGAAATTTTAATTGCGCCAGGGATTGCCTTTTCTATAGAAAATTTTTCAAAAATTAATTTTTTACTGTCGCAAATTTTAATTGCGCCAGGGATTGCCTTTTCTACAGTAAATTTTTCACAAATTAATTTTTTACTGTCGCAAATTTTAATTACGCCAGGGATTGCCTTTTCTACAGTGTATTTTTCAAAAAATAATTTTTTACTGTCGCAAATTTTAATTACGCCAGGGATTTCCTTTTCTATAGTAAATCTTGCAAAAAATAATTTTTTACTGTCGCAAATTTTAATTGCGCCAGGCAGTCCCTGGCAAAAAATAATTTTTTACTGTCGAAAATATTAATTGCGCCAGGCAGTCCAGTAAAAAATTATTTTTTTGCAAGATTTACTATAGAAAAGGCAATCCCTGGCGTAATTAAAATTTGCGACAGTAAAAAATTATTTTTGAAATATTTCTATAGTAAATTTTCAAAATTTAATTTTATACTGTGGCAAATTTTAATTGCGTCAGGGATTGCCTTTTCTACAGTAAATTTTTCAAAAATTAATTTTTTACTGTCGCAAATTTTAAATACGCCAGGGATTGCCTTTTCTATAGTAAGTTTTTCAAAATTAATTTTTTACTGTCGCAAAATTTAACTGCGCCAGGGATTGCCTTTTCTATAGTAAATTTTTCAAAAAATTATTTTATATTGTCGCAATTTTAATTACGCCAGGGATTGCCTTTTCTATAGTAAATTTTTCAAAACTAATTTTTTACTCTCGCAAATTTTAATTACGCCAGGGATTGCCTTTTCTATAGTAAATTTTTCAAAATTTAATTTTATACTGTCGCAAATTTTAATTGCGCCAGGGATTGCCTTTTCTATAGTAAATTTATCAAAAATTAATTTTATATTGACGCAAATTTTAAATACGCCAGGGATTGCCTTTTCTACAGTAAATTTTTCAAAAAATAATTTTTTACTGTCGCAAATTTTAATTACGCCAGGGATTGCCTTTTCTATAGTAAATCTTGCAAAACATAATTTTTTACTGTCGCAAATTTTAATTACGCCAGGGATTGCCTTTTCTACAGTAAATTTTTCAAAAATTATTTTTTACTGTCGCAAATTTTAATTGCGCCAGGGATTGCCTTTTCTACAGTAAATTTTTCACAAATTAATTTTTTACTGTCGCAAATTTTAATTGCGCCAGGGATTGCCTTTTCTATAGTAAATTTTCAAAAACTAATTTTTTACTGTCGCAAATTTTAATTACGGCAGGGATTGCCTTTACTATAGTAAATTTTTCAAAAATTAATTTTTTACTGTCGCAAATTTTAAATACGCCAGGGATTGCCTTTTCTACAGTAAATTTTTCAAAATTAATTTTATACAGTCGCACATTTTAAATACGCCAGGGATTGCCTTTTCTACAGTACATTTTTCAAAAACTAATTTTTTACTGTCGCAAATTTTAATTACGCCAGGGATTGCCTTTTCTATAGTAAATTTTTCAAAAATTAATTTTATACTGTCGCAAATTTTAAATACGCCAGGGATTGCCTTTTCTACAGTACATTTTTCAAAAACTAATTTTTTACTGTCGCAAATTTTAATTACGCCAGGGATTGCCTTTTCTACAGTGTATTTTTCAAAAAATAATTTTTTACTGTCGCAAATTTTAATTACGCCAGGGATTGCCTTTTCTATAGTAAATCTTGCAAAAAATAATTTTTACTGTCGCAAATTTTAATTGCGCCAGGCAGTCCCTGGCAAAAAATAATTTTTTACTGTCGAAAATATTAATTGCGCCAGGCAGTCCAGTAAAAATATTTTTTGCAAGATTTACTATAGAAAAGGCAATCCCTGGCGTAATTAAATTTTGCGACAGTAAAAAATTATTTTTTGAAATATTTCTATAGTAAATTTTTTCAAAATTTAATTTTATACTGTCGCAAATTTTAAATACGCCAGGATTGCCTTTTCTATAGTAAATTTTCAAAATTTAATTTTATACTGTGGCAAATTTTAATTGCGTCAGGATTGCCTTTTCTACAGTAAATTTTTCAAAAATTAATTTTTTACAGTCGCAAATTTTAAATACGCCAGGGATTGCCTTTTCTATAGTAAGTTTTTCAAAAATTAATTTTTTACTGTCGCAAAATTTAACTGCGCCAGGGATTGCCTTTTCTATAGTAAATTTTTCAAAAAATTATTTTATATTGTCGCAAATTTTAATTACGCCAGGGATTGCCTTTTCTATAGTAAATTTTTCAAAAACTAATTTTTTACTCTCGCAAATTTTAATTACGCCAGGGATTGCCTTTTCTATAGTAAATTTTTCAAAATTTAATTTTATACTGTCGCTAATTTTAATTGCGCCAGGGATTGCCTTTTCTATAGTAAATTTATCAAAAATTAATTTTATATTGACGCAAATTTTAAATACGCCAGGGATTGCCTTTTCTACAGTAAATTTTTCAAAAAATAATTTTTTACTGTCGCAAATTTTAATTACGCCAGGATTGCCTTTTCTATAGTAACTCTTGCAAAACATAATTTTTTACTGTCGCAAATTTTAATTACGCCAGGGATTGCCTTTCTACAGTAAATTTTTCAAAAATTAATTTTTTACTGTCGCAAATTTTAATTGCGCCAGGGATTGCCTTTTCTACAGTAAATTTTTCACAAATTAATTTTTTACTGTCGGAAATTTTAATTGCGCCAGGGATTGCCTTTTCTATAGAAAATTTTTCAAAAATTAATTTTTTACTGTCGCAAATTTTAATTGCGCCAGGGATTGCCTTTTCTACAGTAAATTTTTCACAAATTAATTTTTTACTGTCGCAAATTTTAATTACGCCAGGGATTGCCTTTTCTACAGTGTATTTTTCAAAAAATAATTTTTTACTGTCGCAAATTTTAATTACGCCAGGGATTTCCTTTTCTATAGTAAATCTTGCAAAAAATAATTTTTTACTGTCGCAAATTTTAATTGCGCCAGGC
Source organism: Dioctria linearis (assembly GCA_963930735.1). Classification (NCBI taxonomy): domain Eukaryota; kingdom Metazoa; phylum Arthropoda; class Insecta; order Diptera; family Asilidae; genus Dioctria; species Dioctria linearis. Next base: position 122,612 of record CAWVNZ010000764.1, read on the forward strand.
AGTCCCTGGCAAAAAATAATTTTTTACTGTCGAAAATATTAATTGCGCCAGGCAGTCCAGTAAAAAATTATTTTTTGCAAGATTTACTATAGAAAAGGCAATCCCTGGCGTAATTAAAATTTGCGACAGTAAAAAATTATTTTTTGAAATATTTCTATAGTAAATTTTCAAAATTTAATTTTATACTGTGGCAAATTTTAATTGCGTCAGGGATTGCCTTTTCTACAGTAAATTTTTCAAAAATTAATTTTTTACTGTCGCAAATTTTAAATACGCCAGGGATTGCCTTTTCTATAGTAAGTTTTTCAAAAATTAATTTTTTACTGTCGCAAAATTTAACTGCGCCAGGGATTGCCTTTTCTATAGTAAATTTTCAAAAAATTATTTTATATTGTCGCAAATTTTAATTACGCCAGGGATTGCCTTTTCTATAGTAAATTTTTCAAAAACTAATTTTTTACTCTCGCAAATTTTAATTACGCCAGGGATTGCCTTTTCTATAGTAAATTTTTCAAATTTAATTTTATACTGTCGCAAATTTTAATTGCGCCAGGGATTGCCTTTTCTATAGTAAATTTATCAAAAATTAATTTTATATTGACGCAAATTTTAAATACGCCAGGGATTGCCTTTTCTACAGTAAATTTTTTCAAAAAATAATTTTTTACTGTCGCAAATTTTAATTACGCCAGGGATTGCCTTTTCTATAGTAAATCTTGCAAAACATAATTTTTTACTGTCGCAAATTTTAATTACGCAGGGATTGCCTTTTCTACAGTAAATTTTTCAAAAATTATTTTTTACTGTCGCAAATTTTAATTGCGCCAGGGATTGCCTTTTCTACAGTAAATTTTTCACAAATTAATTTTTTACTGTCGCAAATTTTAATTGCGCCAGGGATTGCCTTTTCTATAGTAAATTTTTCAAAAACTAATTTTTTACTGTCGCAAATTTTAATTACGGCAGGATTGCCTTTACTATAGTAAATTTTTCAAAAATTAATTTTTTACTGTCGCAAATTTTAAATACGCCAGGGATTGCCTTTTCTACAGTAAATTTTTCAAAAATTAATTTTATACAGTCGCACATTTTAAATACGCCAGGGATTGCCTTTTCTACAGTACATTTTTCAAAAACTAATTTTTTACTGTCGCAAATTTTAATTACGCCAGGGATTGCCTTTTCTATAGTAAATTTTTCAAAAATTAATTTTATACTGTCGCAAATTTTAAATACGCCAGGGATTGCCTTTCTACAGTACATTTTTCAAAAACTAATTTTTTACTGTCGCAAATTTTAATTACGCCAGGGATTGCCTTTTCTATAGTAAATTTTTCAAAATTTAATTTTATACTGTCGCAAATTTTAATTGCGCCAGGGATTGCCTTTTCTACAGTAAATTTTCAAAAATTAATTTTTTACTGTCGCAAATTTTAAATACGCCAGGGATTGCCTTTTCTATAGTAAGTTTTTCAAAAATTAATTTTTTACTATCGCAAAATTTAATTGCGCCAGGGATTGCCTTTTCTATAGTAAATTTTTCAAAAAATAATTTTATACTGTCGCAAATTTTAATTACGCCAGGGATTGCCTTTTCTATAGTAAATTTTTCAAAAACTAATTTTTTAATCTCGCAAATTTCAATTACGCCAGGTATTGCCTTTTCTATAGTAAATTTTTCAAAATTTAATTTTATACTGTCGCAAATTTTAATTGCGCCAGGGATTGCCTTTTCTATAGTAAATTTGCAAAAAATAATTTTCTACTGTCGCAACTTTTAATTGCGCCAGGGATTGCCTTTTCTACAGTAAATTTTTCAAAAATTAATTTTTTACTGTCGCAAATTTTAAATACGCCAGGGATTGCCATTTCTATAGTAAATTTTGCAAAATTGTCGCAAAATTTAATTGCGCCAGGGATTGCCTTTTCTATAGTAAATTTTTCAAAAAATAATTTTATACTGTCGCAAATTTTAATTACGCCAGGGATTGCCTTTTCTATAGTAAATTTTTCAAAAACTAATTTTTTACTCTCGCAAATTTTAATTACGCCAGGGATTGCCTTTTCTATAGTAAATTTTTCAAAATTTAATTTTATACTGTCGCAAATTTTAATTGCGCCAGGGATTGCCTTTTCTGTAGTAAATTTTGCAAAAATTAATTTTCTACTGTCGCAACTTTTAATTGCGCCAGGGATTGCCTTTTCTACAGTAAATTTTTCAAAAATTAATTTTTTACTGTCGCAAATTTTAAATACGCCAGGGATTGCCTTTTCTATAGTAAATTTTGCAAAAAATAATTTTTTTATTGTGGCAAATTTTAATTACGCCAAGGATTGCCTTTTCTACAGTAAATTTTTCAAAAATTAATTTTTTACTGTCGCAAATTTTAATTGCGCCAGGGATTGCCTTTTCTACAGTAAATTTTTCACAAATTAATTTTTTACTGTCGCAAATTTTAATTGCGCCAGGGATTGCCTTTTCTATAGTAAATTTTTCAAAAACTAATTTTTTACTGTCGCAAATTTTAATTACGCCAGGGATTGCCTTTTCTATAGTAAATTTTCAAAAATTAATTTTTTACTGTCGCAAATATTAATTTCGCCAGGGATTGCCTTTTCTACAGTAAATTTTTCACAAATTATTTTTTTACTGTCGCAAATTTTAAAAACGCCAGGGATTGCCTTTTCTACAGTAAATTTTTCAAAAATTAATTTTATACAGTCGCAAATTTTAAATACGCCAGGGATTGCCTTTTCTACAGTACATTTTTAAAAACTAATTTTTTACTGTCGCAAATTTTAATTACGCCAGGGATAGCCTTTTCTATAGTAAATTTTTCAAAATTTAATTTTATATTGTCGCAAATTTTAATTGCGCCAGGTATTGCCTTTTCTACAGTAAATTTTTCAAAAAATAATTTTTTACTGTCGCAAATTTTAATTGCGGCAGGGATTGAAATTTCTACAGTAAATTTTTCAAAAAATGATTTTTTACTGTCGCAAATTTTAAATATGCCAGGGATTGCCTTTTCTATAGTAAATTATTCAAAAAATAATTTTTTACTGTCGCAAATTTTAATTGCGCCAGGGATTGCCTTTTCTATAGTAAATTATTCAAAAAATAATTTTTTACTGTCGCAAATTTTAATTGCGCCAGGGATTGCCTTTTCTACAGTAAATTTTACAAAAACTAATTTTTTACTGTCACAAATTTTAATTACGCCAGGGATTGCCTTTTCTATAGTAAATTTTTCAAAATTTAATTTTATACTGTCGCAAATTTTAATTGCGCCAGGGATTGCCTTTTCTAAAGTAAATTTTTCAAAAAATAATTTTCTACTGTCGCAAATTTTAATTGCGCCAGGGATTGCCTTTTCTATAGTAAATTTGCAAAAAATAATTTTTTACTGTCGCAAATTTGAAATACGCCAGGGATTGCCTTTTCTACAGTAAATTTTTCAAAAATAATTTTTTACTGTCGCAAATTTTAATTGCGCCAGGGATTGCCTTTTCTACAGTAAATTTTTCAAAATTTAATTTTTTACTGTCGCAAATTTTAATTGCACCAGGGATTGCCTTTTCTATAGTAAATTTTTCACAAATTAATATTTTACTGTCGCAAATTTTAATTGCGCCAGGGATTGCCTTTCCTATAGTAAATTATTCAAAAAATAATTGTTTACTCTCGCAAATTTTAATTGCGCCAGGGATTGCCTTTTCTACAGTAAATTTTTCAAAAAATAATTTTTTACTGTAGCAAATTTTAATTGCGCCAGGGATTGCCTTTTCTATAGTAAATTTTTCACAAATTAATTTTATACTGTCGCAAATTTTAATTGCGCCAGGGATTGCCTTTCCTATAGTAAATTATTCAAAAAATAATTTTTTACTGTTGCAAATTTTAAATACGACAAGGATTGCCTTTTCTATAGTAAATTTTGCAAAAAATAATTTTTTACTATCCCAAATTTTAATTACGCCAGGGATTGCCTTTTCTACAGTAAATTTTTCAAAAAATAATTTTTTACTGTAGCAAATTTTAATTGCGCCAGGGATGGCCTTTTCTATAGTAAATTTTTCACAAATTAATTTTATACTGTCGCAAATTTTAATTTCGCCAGGGATTGCTTTTTCTACAGTAAATTTTTCAAAAAATTATTTTCTACTGTCGCAAATTTTAATTGCGCCAGGGATTGCCTTTTCTACAGTAAATTTTTCAAATTTAATTTTTTACTGTCGCAAATTTTAATTGCGCCAGGTATTGCCTTTTCTACAGTAAATTTTACAAAAAATAATTTTATATTGTCGCAAATTTTAATTGCGCCAGGGATTGCCTTTTCTATAGTAAATTTTTCACAAATTAATTTTATACTGTCGCAAATTTTAATTGCGCCAGGGATTGCCTTTTCTACAGTAAATTCTTCACAAATTAATTTCTTACTGTCGCAAATTTTAATTGCGCCAGGGATTGCCTTTTCTACAGTAAATTTTTCAAAATTTAATTTTTTACTGTCGCAAATTTTAATTGCGCCAGGGATTGCCTTTTCTACAGTAAATTCTTCACAAATTAATTTCTTACTGTCGCAAATTTTAATTGCGCCAGGGATTGCCTTTTCTACAGTAAATTTTTCAAAATTTAATTTTTTACTGTCGCAAATTTTAATTGCGCCAGGGATTGCCTTTTCTATAGTAAATTTTTCAAAAAATAATTTTTTACTGTCACAAATTTTAAATACGCCAGGGATTGCCTTTTCTACAGTAAATTTTACAAAAAATAATTTTATACTGTCGCAAATTTTAATTGCGGCAGGGATTGCCTTTTCTACAGTAAATTTTTCAAAAAATAATTTTTTACTGTCGCAAATTTTAATTACGCCAGGCATTGCCATTTCTATAGTAAATTTTCCAAAAAATAATTTTTTACTGTCGCAAATTTTAATTGCGCCAGAGATTGCCTATTCTACAGTAAATTTTTCAAAAAATAATTTTTTACTATCGCAAATTTTAATTACGCCAGGGATTGCCTTTTCTATAGTAAATTTTTCAAAAAATAATTTTTTACTGTCGCAAATTTTAATTGCGCCAGGGATTGCCTTTTCTACAGTAAATTTTTCAAAAACTAATTTTTTACTGTCTCAAATTTTAATTAAGCCAGGGATTGCCTTTTCTATAGTGAATTTTTCAAAATTTAATTTTATACTGTCGCAAATTTTAATTGCGCCAGGGATTGCCTTTTCTAAAGTAAATTTTTCAAAAAATAATTTCCTACCGTCGCAAATTTTAATTGCGCCAGGGATTGCCTTTTCTACAGTAAATTTTTCAAAAAATAATTTTTTACTGTCGCAAATTTTAATTACGCCAGGGATTACCTTTTCTATAGTAAATTTAGCAAAAAATAATTTTTTACTGTGGCAAATTTTAATTGCGCCAGGGATTGCCTTTTCTATAGTAAATTTTTCAAACTTTAATTTTATACTGTCGCAAATTTTAAATACACCAGGGATTGCCTTTTCTATAGTAAATTTTTCAAAATTTAATTTTATACTGTCGAAAATTTTAATTGCGCCAGGGATTGCCTTTTATATAGTAAATTTTGCAAAAAATAATTTTCTACTGTCGCAAATTTTAATTGCGCCAGGTATTGCCTTTTCTACAGTAAATTTTTCAAAAAATAATTTCCTACTGTCGCAAATTTTAATTGGGCCAGGGATTGCCTTTTCTACAGTAAATTTTTCAAAATTTAATTTTTTACTGTCGCAAATTTTATTTGCGCCAGGGATTGCCTTTTCTACAGTAAATTTTACAAAAAATAATTTTATACTGTCGAAAATTTTAATTGCGCCGGGGATTGCCTTTTCTATAGTAAATTTTTCACAAATTAATTTTTTACTGTCGCAAATTTTAATTACGCCAGGGATTGCCTTTTCTACAGTAAATTTTTCAAAAAATTATTTTTTACTGTAGCAAATTTTAATTGCGCCAGGGATTCCCTTTGCTATAGTAAATTTTTCACAAATTAATTTTATACTGTCGCAAATTTTAACTGCGCCAGGGATTGCCTTTTCTACAGTAAATTTTTCAAAAATTAATTTTTTACTGTCGCAAATTTTAATTGCGCCAGGGATTGCCTTTTCTACAGTAAATTTTTCACAAATTAATTTTTTACTGTCGCAAATTTTAAATACGCCAGGGATTCCCTTTTCTACAGTAAATTTTTCACAAATTAATTTTTTACTGTCGCAAATTTTAATTGCGCCAGGGATTGCCTTTTCTATATTAAATTTTTCAAAAACTAATTTTTTACTGTCGCAAATTTTAATTACGCCAGGGATTGCCTTTTCTATAGTAAATTATTCAAAAATTAATTTTTTACTGTCGCAAATTTTAAATACGCCAGGGATTGCCTTTTCTATAGTAAATTATTCAAAAAATAATTTTTTACTGTCGCAAATTTTAATTACGCCAGGGATTGCCTTTTCTATAGTAAATTATTCAAAAATTAATTTTTTACTGTCGTAAATTTTAAATACGCCAGGGATTGCCTTTTCTATAGTAAATTTTGCAAAAAATAATTTTTTACTGTCGCAAATTTGAAATACGCCAGGGATTGCCTTTTCTACAGTAAATTTTTCAAAAAATAATTTTTTACTGTCGCAAATTTTAATTGCACCAGGGATTGCCTTTTCTATAGTAAATTTTTCACAAATTAATATTTTACTGTCGCAAATTTTAATTGCGCCAGGGATTGCCTTTCCTATAGTAAATTTTTCAAAAAATAATTGTTTACTCTCGCAAATTTTAATTGCGCCAGGGATTGCCTTTTCTACAGTAAATTTTTCAAAAAATAATTTTTTACTGTAGCAAATTTTAATTGCGCCAGGGATTGCCTTTTCTATAGTAAATTTTTCACAAATTAATTTTATACTGTCGCAAATTTTAATTGCGCCAGGGATTGCCTTTCCTATAGTAAATTATTCAAAAAATAATTTTTTACTGTTGCAAATTTTAAATACGACAAGGATTGCCTTTTCTATAGTAAATTTTGCAAAAAATAATTTTTTACTATCCCAAATTTTAATTACGCCAGGGATTGCCTTTTCTACAGTAAATTTTTCAAAAAATAATTTTTTACTGTAGCAAATTTTAATTGCGCCAGGGATGGCCTTTTCTATAGTAAATTTTTCACAAATTAATTTTATACTGTCGCAAATTTTAATTGCGCCAGGGATTGCCTTTCCTATAGTAAATTATTCAAAAAATAATTTTTTACTGTTGCAAATTTTAAATACGACAAGGATTGCCTTTTCTATAGTAAATTTTGCAAAAAATAATTTTTTACTATCCCAAATTTTAATTACGCCAGGGATTGCCTTTTCTACAGTAAATTTTTCAAAAAATAATTTTTTACTGTAGCAAATTTTAATTGCGCCAGGGATGGCCTTTTCTATAGTAAATTTTTCACAAATTAATTTTATACTGTCGCAAATTTTAATTTCGCCAGGGATTGCTTTTTCTACAGTAAATTTTTCAAAAAATTATTTTCTACTGTCGCAAATTTTAACTGCGCCAGGGATTGCCTTTTCTACAGTAAATTTTTCAAAATTTAATTTTTTACTGTCGCAAATTTTAATTGCGCCAGGTATTGCCTTTTCTACAGTAAATTTTACAAAAAATAATTTTATATTGTCACAAATTTTAATTGCGCCAGGGATTGCCTTTTCTATAGTAAATTTTTCACAAATTAATTTTATACTGTCGCAAATTTTAATTGCGCCAGGGATTGCCTTTTCTACAGTAAATTCTTCACAAATTAATTTCTTACTGTCGCAAATTTTAATTGCGCCAGGGATTGCCTTTTCTACAGTAAATTTTTCAAAATTTAATTTTTTACTGTCGCAAATTTTAATTGCGCCAGGGATTGCCTTTTCTACAGTAAATTCTTCACAAATTAATTTCTTACTGTCGCAAATTTTAATTGCGCCAGGGATTGCCTTTTCTACAGTAAATTTTTCAAAATTTAATTTTTTACTGTCGCAAATTTTAATTGCGCCAGGGATTGCCTTTTCTATAGTAAATTTTTCAAAAAATAATTTTTTACTGTCACAAATTTTAAATACGCCAGGGATTGCCTTTTCTACAGTAAATTTTACAAAAAATAATTTTATACTGTCGCAAATTTTAATTGCGGCAGGGATTGCCTTTTCTACAGTAAATTTTTCAAAAAATAATTTTTTACTGTCGCAAATTTTAATTACGCCAGGGATTGCCATTTCTATAGTAAATTTTCCAAAGAATAATTTTTTACTGTCGCAAATTTTAATTGCGCCAGGGATTGCCTATTCTACAGTAAATTTTTCAAAAAATAATTTTTTACTATCGCAAATTTTAATTACGCCAGGGATTGCCTTTTCTATAGTAAATTTTTCAAAAAATAATTTTTTACTGTCGCAAATTTTAATTGCGCCAGGGATTGCCTTTTCTACAGTAAATTTTTCAAAAACTAATTTTTTACTGTCTCAAATTTTAATTACGCCAGGGATTGCCTTTTCTATAGTGAATTTTTCAAAATTTATTTTATACTGTCGCAAATTTTAATTGCGCCAGGGATTGCCTTTTCTAAAGTAAATTTTTCAAAAAATAATTTCCTACCGTCGCAAATTTTAATTGCGCCAGGGATTGCCTTTTCTACAGTAAATTTTTCAAAAAATAATTTTTTACTGTCGCAAATTTTAATTACGCCAGGGATTACCTTTTCTATAGTAAATTTAGCAAAAAATAATTTTTTACTGTGGCAAATTTTAATTGCGCCAGGGATTGCCTTTTCTATAGTAAATTTTTCAAACTTTAATTTTATACTGTCGCAAATTTTAAATACACCAGGGATTGCCTTTTCTATAGTAAATTTTTCAAAATTTAATTTTATACTGTCGCAAATTTTAATTGCGCCAGGGATTGCCTTTTATATAGTAAATTTTGCAAAAAATAATTTTCTACTGTCGCAAATTTTAATTGCGCCAGGTATTGCCTTTTCTACAGTAAATTTTTCAAAAAATAATTTCCTACTGTCGCAAATTTTAATTGGGCCAGGGATTGCCTTTTCTACAGTAAATTTTTCAAAATTTAATTTTTTACTGTCGCAAATTTTATTTGCGCCAGGGATTGCCTTTTCTACAGTAAATTTTACAAAAAATAATTTTATACTGTCGAAAATTTTAATTGCGCCAGGGATTGCCTTTTCTATAGTAAATTTTTCAAAATTTAATTTTTTACTGTCGCAAATTTTATTTGCGCCAGGGATTGCCTTTTCTACAGTAAATTTTACAAAAAATAATTTTATACTGTCGAAAATTTTAATTGCCCCAGGGATTGCCTTTTCTATAGTAAATTTTTCACAAATTAATTTTTTACTGTCGCAAATTTTAATTACGCCAGGGATTGCCTTTTCTATAGTAAATTATTCAAAAAATAATTTTTTACTGTCGCAAATTTTAATTGCGCCAGGGATTGCCTTTTCTACAGTAAATTTTACAAAAACTAATTTTTTACTGTCACAAATTTTAATTTCGCCAGGGATTGCCTTTTCTATAGTAAATTTTTCAAAATTTAATTTTATACTGTCGCAAATTTTAATTGCGCCAGGGATTGCCTTTTCTAAAGTAAATTTTTCAAAAAATAATTTTCTACTGTCGCAAATTTTAATTGCGCCAGGGATTGCCTTTTCTATAGTAAATTATTCAAAAAATAATTTTTTACTGTCGCAAATTTTAATTGCGCCAGGGATTGCCTTTTCTACAGTAAATTTTTCAAAAATAATTTTCTACTGTCACAAATTTTAAATACGCCAGGGATTGCCTTTTCTATAGTAAATTTTGCAAAAAATAATTTTTTACTGTCGCAAATTTGAAATACGCCAGGGATTGCCTTTTCTACAGTAAATTTTTCAAAAAATAATTTTTTACTGTCGCAAATTTTAATTGCGCCAGGGATTGCCTTTTCTACAGTAAATTTTTCAAAAAATAATATTTCCTACTGTCGCAAATTTTAATTGGGCCAGGGATTGCCTTTTCTACAGTAAATTTTTCAAAATTTAATTTTTTACTGTCGCAAATTTTATTTGCGCCAGGGATTGCCTTTTCTACAGTAAATTTTACAAAAAATAATTTTATACTGTCGAAAATTTTAATTGCGCCAGGGATTGCCTTTTCTATAGTAAATTTTTCAAAATTTAATTTTATACTGTCGCAAATTTTATTTGCGCCAGGGATTGCCTTTTCTACAGTAAATTTTACAAAAAATAATTTTATACTGTCGAAAATTTTAATTGCCCCAGGGATTGCCTTTTCTATAGTAAATTTTTCACAAATTAATTTTTTACTGTCGCAAATTTTAATTACGCCAGGGATTGCCTTTTCTATAGTAAATTATTCAAAAAATAATTTTTTACTGTCGCAAATTTTAATTGCGCCAGGGATTGCCTTTTCTACAGTAAATTTTACAAAAACTAATTTTTTACTGTCACAAATTTTAATTACGCCAGGGATTGCCTTTTCTATAGTAAATTTTTCAAAATTTAATTTTATACTGTCGCAAATTTTAATTGCGCCAGGGATTGCCTTTTCTAAAGTAAATTTTTCAAAAAATAATTTTCTACTGTCGCAAATTTTAATTGCCCCAGGGATTGCCTTTTCTATAGTAAATTATTCAAAAATAATTTTTTACTGTCGGAAATTTTAATTGCGCCAGGGATTGCCTTTTCTACAGTAAATTTTTCAAAAAATAATTTTCTACTGTCACAAATTTTAAATACGCCAGGGATTGCCTTTTCTATAGTAAATTTTGCAAAAAATAATTTTTTACTGTCGCAAATTTGAAATACGCCAGGGATTGCCTTTTCTACAGTAAATTTTTCAAAAAATAATTTTTTACTGTCGCAAATTTTAATTGCGCCAGGGATTGCCTTTTCTACAATAAATTTTTCAAAATTTAATTTTTTACTGTCGCAAATTTTAATTGCACCAGGGATTGCCTTTTCTATAGTAAATTTTTCACAAATTAATATTTTACTGTCGCAAATTTTAATTGCGCCAGGGATTGCCTTTCCTATAGTAAATTATTCAAAAAATAATTGTTTACTCTCGCAAATTTTAATTGCGCCAGGGATTGCCTTTTCTACAGTAAATTTTTCAAAAAATAATTTTTTACTGTAGCAAATTTTAATTGCGCCAGGGATTGCCTTTTCTATAGTAAATTTTTCACAAATTAATTTTATACTGTCGCAAATTTTAATTGCGCCAGGGATTGCCTTTCCTATAGTAAATTATTCAAAAAATAATTTTTTACTGTTGCAAATTTTAAATACGACAAGGATTGCCTTTTCTATAGTAAATTTTGCAAAAAATAATTTTTTACTATCCCAAATTTTAATTACGCCAGGGATTGCCTTTTCTACAGTAAATTTTTCAAAAAATAATTTTTTACTGTAGCAAATTTTAATTGCGCCAGGGATGGCCTTTTCTATAGTAAATTTTTCACAAATTAATTTTATACTGTCGCAAATTTTAATTTCGCCAGGGATTGCTTTTTCTACAGTAAATTTTTCAAAAAATTATTTTCTACTGTCGCAAATTTTAATTGCGCCAGGGATTGCCTTTTCTACAGTAAATTTTTCAAAATTTATTTTTTTACTGTCGCAAATTTTAATTGCGCCAGGTATTGCCTTTTCTACAGTAAATTTTACAAAAAATAATTTTATATTGTCGCAAATTTTAATTGCGCCAGGGATTGCCTTTTCTATAGTAAATTTTTCACAAATTAATTTTATACTGTCGCAAATTTTAATTGCGCCAGGGATTGCCTTTTCTACAGTAAATTCTTCACAAATTAATTTCTTACAGTCGCAAATTTTAATTGCGCCAGGGATTGCCTTTTCTACAGTAAATTTTTCAAAATTTAATTTTTTACTGTCGCAAATTTTAATTGCGCCAGGGATTGCCTTTTCTACAGTAAATTCTTCACAAATTAATTTCTTACTGTCGCAACTTTTAATTGCGCCAGGGATTGCCTTTTCTACAGTAAATTTTTCAAAATTTAATTTTTTACTGTCGCAAATTTTAATTGCGCCAGGGATTGCCTTTTCTATAGTAAATTTTTCAAAAAATAATTTTTTACTGTCACAAATTTTAAATACGCCAGGGTTTGCCTTTTCTACAGTAAATTTTACAAAAAATAATTTTATACTGTCGCAAATTTTAATTGCGGCAGGGATTGCCTTTTCTACAGTAAATTTTTCAAAAAATAATTTTTTACTGTCGCAAATTTTAATTACGCCAGGGATTGCCATTTCTATAGTAAATTTTCCAAAAAATAATTTTTTACTGTCGCAAATTTTAATTGCGCCAGGGATTGCCTATTCTACAGTAAATTTTTCAAAAAATAATTTTTTACTATCGCAAATTTTAATTACGCCAGGGATTGCCTTTTCTATAGTAAATTTTTCAAAAAATAATTTTTTACTGTCGCAAATTTTAATTGCGCCAGGGATTGCCTTTTCTACATTAAATTTTTCAAAAACTAATTTTTTACTGTCTCAAATTTTAATTACGCCAGGGATTGCCTTTCCTATAGTGAATTTTTCAAAATTTAAGTTTATACTGTCGCAAATTTTAATTGCGCCAGGGATTGCCTTTTCTAAAGTAAATTTTTCAAAAATAATTTCCTACCGTCGCAAATTTTAATTGCGCCAGGGATTGCCTTTTCTACAGTAAATTTTTCAAAAAATAATTTTTTACTGTCGCAAATTTTAATTACGCCAGGGATTACCTTTTCTATAGTAAATTTAGCAAAAAATAATTTTTTACTGTGGCAAATTTTAATTGCGCCAGGGATTGCCTTTTCTATAGTAAATTTCTCAAACTTTAATTTTATACTGTCGCAAATTTTAAATACACCAGGGATTGCCTTTTCTATAGTAAATTTTTCAAAATTTAATTTTATACTGTCGCAAATTTTAATTGCGCCAGGGATTGCCTTTTATATAGTAAATTTTGCAAAAAATAATTTTCTACTGTCGCAAATTTTAATTGCGCCAGGTATTGCCTTTTCTACAGTAAATTTTTCAAAAAATAATTTCCTACTGTCGCAAATTTTAATTGGGCCAGGGATTGCCTTTTCTACAGTAAATTTTTCAAAATTTAATTTTTTACTGTCGCAAATTTTATTTGCGCCAGGGATTGCCTTTTCTACAGTAAATTTTACAAAAAATAATTTTATACTGTCGAAAATTTTAATTGCGCCAGGGATTGCCTTTTCTATAGTAAATTTTTCACAAATTAATTTTTTACTGTCGCAAATTTTAATTACGCCAGGGATTGCCTTTTCTACAGTAAATTTTTCAAAAAATAATTTTTTACTGTAGCAAATTTTAATTGCGCCAGGGATTCCCTTTGCTATAGTAAATTTTTCACAAATTAATTTTATACTGTCGCAAATTTTAACTGCGCCAGGGATTGCCTTTTCTACAGTAAATTTTTCAAAAATTAATTTTTTACTGTCGCAAATTTTAATTGCGCCAGGGATTGCCTTTTCTACAGTAAATTTTTCACAAATTAATTTTTTACTGTCGCAAATTTTAAATACGCCAGGGATTCCCTTTTCTACAGTAAACTTTGCACAAATTAATTTTTTACTGTCGTAAATTTTAAATACGCCAGGGATTGCCTTTTCTATAGTAAATTTTGCAAAAAATAATTTTTTACTGTCGCAAATTTGAAATACGCCAGGGATTGCCTTTTCTACAGTAAATTCTTCACAAATTAATTTCTTACTGTCGCAAATTTTAATTGCGCCAGGGATTGCCTTTTCTACAGTAAATTTTTCAAAATTTAATTTTTTACTGTCGCAAATTTTAATTGCGCCAGGGATTGCCTTTTCTACAGTAAATTCTTCACAAATTAATTTCTTACTGTCGCAAATTTTAATTGCGCCAGGGATTGCCTTTTCTACAGTAAATTTTTCAAAATTTAATTTTTTACTGTCGCAAATTTTAATTGCGCCAGGGATTGCCTTTTCTATAGTAACTTTTTCAAAAAATAATTTTTTACTGTCACAAATTTTAATTACGCCAGGGATTGCCTTTTCTACAGTAAATTTTACAAAAAATAATTTTATACTGTCGCAAATTTTAATTGCGGCAGGGATTGCCTTTTCTACAGTAAATTTTTCAAAAAATAATTTTTTACTGTCGCAAATT